>JBCFYV010008507.1:0-37926 GCA_039000515.1 Timema cristinae | reverse complement strand
CCCCCCCTCACCCCTTCACGGCCCGGGTAAAAAGTCCCAGCCCACCAGAACTTCTTGGACTGGTGTAGGCGCAATAAGATCGCTTGCTTTTCAAAACAAAAATGGATTTTCTTTTTCTAATGTCCTAAAAAGGGAAAAATAAAAACTGGATTTAGAAGGGGGGTTTGCATATTACTACCCCTACCATCCTGTAAAGTCCCCTTGGGGGCACCGTAATAGACTTACTGTCGATAACGGGAGATTTAGGTTCAAATCCCGGTCGGATGTACCAAGGATGTTTTTTCCTTCATGGTTTTACACACTCTCTATGCAAATATAGGTACACTTTCTCAAAATTAGTTTTCCCACTTCATCGCTGGGGTGAAAAAGTCAGATATTAGATAGCAACAAAGGTTGTAAACGGTATTCCTAAATATATATATTTTTATACCTTCAGCTAGTCTTGTATACCACAAAGCTAAATATTCGGCTAATAGGATAAACCACAAAGCTAAATATTAAGCTAATAGGTTAAACCACAAAGCTAAATTTAGGCTAATAGGAAAAAACCCACAAAGCAAATATTAGGCAAATAGAAAAACCACAAAGCAAAATTGGGCAAAGGATAAACCACAAAGCTAGATATTTGGCAATAGAAAAAAACCACAAAGCTAGATTTCGGCTAATCGGACTAAACACAAAGCTAAATTTTTGGGGCTAATAGGAAAAAAACCACAAAGCTAGATATTCGCAATCGGACTAAACACAAAGCTAAAAAATTCGGCTAATGGGATAAACCACAAAGCTAAAATTAAGCTAATAGATAAACCCCACAAAGCTAAAATTAGGCTAAAATAAACCACAAACTAAATTTTAGGCTAAAGATAAACCACAAAGATAGATTTTTAGCTAATAGGACAAAAACCACAAACTAGATTTTCGGCTAATAGAAAAAACCACAAAGCAAAATATTCGGCTAATAGGAAAAAAACCAAAAAGCTAGATATTCGGCTAATGGGAAAACCACAAAGCAAAATTAGGCTAATGAATAAACCACAAAAAGCAAAAATATTCGGCAATAAAATAAACCAAAAGCTAAATATCAAATTGAATTCCCTATTAAATACTCTTCTGTGATGACAATCTAATTAATATTTGAAAATCACAAATAATCGTTCTTTTCCTCCCCCTTTAGTTTGTTTCTTTTCGTAACACAATGGTCTTAACTTCTTTGCCCGTTTTTTATTATTTACATTTTAAAATAGTCGAACAAAATTATTAAAAAATGTGTATGTGTAGCCCTTTTATTGTGTTGCTCCCCGGGCCCGCCAAAAAAATTTTTTTATGAAAAAAAACATTTAATTTATTATCTCCATTTAAATAAAAAAAAAAATTTTAAATTACCTTGAGTAGGCATACTAGCTTTCCCCGACATGCATGTTTCCCCTCAAAAAATTTACTTGGTAGCCTTCCCCTTCAATTCCCAAACATCTCATTAACATTCAACACAACACCTTAAAATTTTTAACTCTCGGCTTCCCCCCATGTTAAAAAATCAAGGTTGCGGGCCCCCCCGTGGGAAAAAAATCGTCAAGGGCACAGAGACCTCCAAGGTTGGGGTCACTTACGACTTATACTAAAACGGGGCACAGAGACCTTCCCAAGGGTTGGGTCATCACGAGCGTGGGCACTACCTGACACAGAGACCTACCAAAGGTTGAGTCATCTATGATGTTAGCACTATCATAAACAGAACCTTCCAAGGTTGGGTCATCGATGAGTGTTAGCACTAAACCACAAGAACCTACCAAGGTTGGGTCATCTTACAGCTTTAGTACTAACATGGCACGGGAACCTACCAAGGTGGGTCTTTGACAAATGTTAGCACATCATGGCACGGGAAAAACCTACCAAGGGGGTCATCTGACGTGTTTGCACTATCTTGGCCAGAGACCTACCAAGGTGGGTCATCTGAAGTGTTAGCACATCATGGCCAGAGACCTACCAAGGTTGGGAAAAAAACTGATATGTTTAGCACTTTTCAATGGCACAGAGACCTACCAATTTTGGGTCATCTATGAGTGTTTAGCACAACAAAAAACAAGACCAAAACCAAAGGTTGAGTCACTTAAGCGTTGGGCACTTCATGGCACAGAGCCCTCCAAGTTGGGTCATCTTTAAGCGTTAACTAACATGCACAGAGACCAAAACCAAGGTTGGGTCACTGAAGTGTTAGCACTACATGGCACAAGACCTCCCAAAGGGTTGGGTCATCTGACGATGAAAGCACTATCTGGCACAAGACCTCCAAGGTGGGGGTCATCTTACGAGCGTTGGCACATCATGACACAAACCTACCAAGGTTTGGGTCATTTGATGATTTTTGCACATCATGGCACAAGACCTACCAAGGTTGGGGGTCTCTTACAGCTTTAAAGCCCATCATCGCCAAAATATTTTTACCTTAGCCTATTTTTTTTCCCAATGGGGACATTTTTGTTCTTAAATTTATCACTTAAAAAAAAGGGGTTTATCACCTGATGTTTTTGGTCACTAATGGTGCCTTTTGAAATTTTTGTAACTTGGTTACTTTAATAGTAAAAGCTTTGGTTTTTTGTGCCTACATTTCCTTGATTGGAAAGTTTAATGTTTTACTAGTTTAGTTTTACAGCGTTACTTAAAATTGCTATTATATGTGTATTTATTTAGTTTTTTTACAGCATTGTTGATTGGTAGTATTAATTTTTACTAGTTAGTTTTTTACAGCAGTTTTTGATTGGTAGTTATATGTGTACTAGTTAATTGTTACAGCAGTTACTTATTTGGGTTAAATGTTTACTAGTTTAGTTGTTCCACCCAGTTACTTGGGTTCAACCAGGGGGTTAAAGAAAATTTTTAAAATAAGGCCTCTCTAACAATTGGACATTCTTTTTTAGACTTTGTATATGACGCAGCTGAATAACCTCACAATATCGAAACACACTATAAAAAACAAATACAAATTTGGAACCCAAGGGGTTTACCAACCAATAAAATATACGGGGAAAAAATGGTTTGGTGTGAATTGCTTAAACAAAAACAATCCATATTAAATAATATTTTCGAAAAACCATTTTTCTATTCAGATTTTGATTTACCAATATAGGAAAACTGACTGTAGATAGATGTTTTTAAAATGTATCTTGAAATACATGTTTACAACTCCCACATGAGTACCAAATTGGGCCCTTTACGACTTTTGTTTATTCAAAATATATAACATACATATTCTTTATTTGTACTACATTTTCATACCTAAAATATTGGTTTCCACGGGGGGCTTTTTTTATGGAACATATTTAATGAAGAAACTAAATTTTTTCACAAAATATAAAGCTTTTCCTCGGTTGGTTTAATTTAAATAATTCTGTGTTCTTTATGAGCGTAATATGTCCCACGCTATCTATCCTCTCGGACTATCTGAAGAGGTATTAATTGGTGCTAACACATTTTTTTTTGCTTTTACCAAGCAATTACCAGGTCTGTGGTAACAACAGGAAGTAGCTCAACTGTCGTTGTAAAATTTAAATACCTTTTTTTGCTGTTCGAACTAGACATTAATTTTCTGGTAAATATGACACCGGCTATTAAAAAATCGTCTTTTGCCATCAGGCACATTGTTATTTTTTAAAATTAAATATGTCCAATTTAGAAAACATGGGTTTTTAAATTTTTAAATTGTATTTATTATTAGTTAGACAATTAAGTGTTATGTCTTAAGACAAGTAAAAATTATTTTTGGGTTCGGGAAAACCTTAAACCCCCAAAATGCGCCCTTTGCCCCCCCTTTCAGCTTCCAAAATTTTTTATTATTACCTTAAAGGGTTACCCAAATTATTTAAAACCCTCCCCTTCCTAATCTCCTTTTTCCCTAAACCCTTTCCCTTTTTTGGGAATTTCGAAACAGAAGACATTTTCCTCCTAAGGACGTGTTCAAACCCCAGTTTGCTTTGTACCAAAAAAATCAAAACCCAAAAAATGTTTTTTCCAATTGTCACCCCACCTTCCTAGGACCTTTCTTCAAAAAGGGTTTGCTTTGTACCAAAAAACACTTTCCAAAATGTTCTCTTGTTCATCCATTTCTTCCTGGGGACCTCTTCTTTCCAGCAACCAAAATTTTCAAAGCTCCCAAGTATTTATTTTCCATCATTCCAAATAGGGTTCAAGTTTTTTTTTCCCTTCCAGATGTAGCAACAAAAACCATTTCTCTCCTCAGCTTGCTAAATCTTTTTAAAGCATACTTACATTTTAGCACATATTTTTATCAATATTCCCACTAGGGCGATACATTTTAACAAAATTTGATAGATTTTAAATTTTAAATTTTATTAAAAAAATTCATTTAAAAAAAACAAAGGGAATTTAAATAAAAATAAAACAATAAACTTCTTTTAAACTCTTGAAATGCCTGAATAAAATTTAAAATTAAAAAAGATGTTAGTATTTTAGTGTTTTTACAGGCTAGTTTAAAAGTTCAAACCCCCCCAAACCCAAATATTTTGAATACCGGGGGATTTTTGAGGGCCGCGGGTCCCCCTAAATCAAGTTTACCTCCGGGGTGTCGGGTTTTGGGAAACCCTCCCGAGTCTTAAAACTTTTACCCAAAATTGCCTTGCACTACTGTTAGCACCTTAGCTTGTAAGGGAAACGACAAAAAATTTAGTTTTGCTAGGTTCAGTTTCCGTGTTGATTGTGGTCACGGGTGCAACATGTTTTGTTTTTAAAATTTCCAACAATGCCCTGAAAATGGTAGCAGTCTTACCTTGAGGGACTAAAAACCATAAACCCTATCATATACTGAAAAACATAGTGGAACAAGAACAAAACCCAGGGTAAAAAAGAGTATATTGTGGGAAACTACTTTTTAATTTGTTAAACCCTCTTCTTTGTTGGAGGTTTCCAATGTCACGGGGAAAAATTTTTCCCAAAAACCAAGCCTTTTACGTTTTTAAAACAGTAAAGGAACACTTCTTTGTGTATTATCCTACCTCATTGGTCGAACGGTTGACCGACACCTGTGCTCCATAAACAAAGGGCATTTCAACTCTTTCACCACCACAAAGAAAATTATACAGAACCTTCTTTTTTGGGTTCATGGTTTTAAAATTAAACCCCCCTGGGGGAAAATCAGGATGGCCCGTAGCTGTTTCCCCAAAATGTTTCCAAAAAAAAAAAAGAAACTTCTTCTTACTAACCCCAACCCCAAAGCCCAAAAATTAGATTTTCTGTCGCTTCTTGATGCTTTGACCTTGACCCGTGGGAACCTTGTTGGCTATACGACCCATAAATTTACATAAATCCTTGGAACTGACCCTCAACAACGGTGGACTATATAGAATTTGTGATTGCCACATAGGAATACTGACCAATACTGCCCCAAAATTGGAATCTCTACACATGTCATCATTTTCCACAGATCACACATACAATTCTCTACACGTATGACTAGCACAGTCACTAGCACATGAAACGCCTTGTTAAATACAAATGTGTATTTTAAATAAAGTAAAATTTTGTGATCCTATATATATATTTCTGTTGAGCACAACCAAAACTTTTTCTCACCAATACAAAGAAACGCTAAACAGCGAGAACAGTTATGTAATCGCAATAAAAGCTCCAAAACTAGACATGGATTCAATACATAAATATAATACACAATCTACATGATACAAGAAACATTAAAAAGGAATATAGAGCGCGCAAAGTGGAATAATCCTAAAGTTTTAAGAATTATCAACTCTGGACATATTTAACCTGTCCCCAGCGCACTATGCACTCACTCTTGTTGAGTACAGTGCGATGGAAACTACGTCCACCCTCTCACGGTTGTCCGTAACAGATATTGCTATAATCCAAAGGTGAAGGCTAAATACAACCATCGCACCTTTTCTAACATAGGATAATATCAGTATGTATGTAAATAATAAATTCAGACAGTCTAGAACTTTTAGTATTTCAATTTTTAATGCAAACTTTAATAAAATAAATAAGACATATTACATCTTGGAGAGAGCATATTAATACATTCAGCTGATATAATCAAACTATCCAATAAAAACTATATGTTCCATAAATAATACAACTTTTCCTTCTCTAATCCATTACTACTTTCTATTATTACATAATATACTCACACTACTAAAACATATTACGGTTAAATACCAAATATTGAGTGCATAGATTATTAATTAAATATGATCATTTACGTCATACAGTAAAATGATATGCTCACTAACATAACCACAGTTTTTGAACACATTGTTGTATGCGACAAATGCCGACATGTTATATACAACACAAACATTTTAGTTCCCCAAATAATACCTTAATACGCCAATACACATTAACTTTAACGCAAAGTACCGTACTACGTAACGCACAATACCTCATCGCCTATTCACACACAAGGCAATTCATAGTAATCCATTAGAATAAATCTCAAAGATAATTTCCTACAACTTACCATACTGTCCAATTAAGTTTGTTTATTTGCGTTTACTATATTGGAGCACAAAATAAGATATTAACAAAAACGCATCTCATCAAAAATAAAGATCGCAGAACAACTAGTACAAAAACAAAATTTAGGTAAAATTGATACTAATATAAATAAAATAAATCTAGTTTGCAATACCCATGTACTACTAATATTGAAAATCTCGAGCAAACCTCTACAAATTCAAACACTATTCTCCCACCTCTAATTGCTTCTTTACCAAACCGCAAATGCCAAACATTTGCGCCATAGAGAACACGAAAAAAGTATCATTTTGAAAATTTTAGCGCGACTTTCAATCACTTATTGAGGAGAAGTAAATATAGAAAAAATCTGAACTCAAACAACTGCTCTCAACTATTTCATATTTACTAACACTCAACCGTAACTGATAAGCATTCACTCCTTGAGTAAACAAATAAAAGTGACAAATGTATGAGAGATCATAAACAAAATTGTCACGCGCAGATTGCCTAATACAGTGCCATAAAGCACATTCAGCGAAAAATTTCTGACTATTACATTAACAATATTACGTCTCAATTATAAAAAAGGAAAAGTACAAAGAGAAAGATTTAGACGCAAATACATGTATAAATATAACTTCTTCGCGATAAAATCGCGATATAAAAACGCAATTTAAGACTAGTTTCCAACTAATTTATCATTTAAACCGACAATTGGATTTTTAGTCTCTCACAATTAATGGAAATAGAGGTCTACCGTATAAAGCCAGAGACGCTATATCCTACAAGGTCCGCAGCGACCAAGGTCCAAGAGGGACGTCATCTCACTCGACGGAAATGGATCTTTTATAGGCACCACTCACGAACAGATAGGCACAATCAGGAAGGGGCGCGCCAGTGGCAACGAACAATTCATATTAATCCTGGCAAAGACCTGGCAAAGTACTTACCACTCCTTCTTCTCGTTCTTCTTCTGAAGTGCAGCCGATTGATCTCATGGTAGCAGGGTTGATGGCCGGGCCACTACACAGTGCGCGCAGATTGCGAACTTGCTACGTAAGTTCTTGTGGTACAGTTGTCTTCGCTTTGGGGATTCAGTGTAGATCAGGAATGTTCGTTTGCGCAAGGTCTTCGGGCAAGTATTAGCAAGGTCATTGGGTAAGTGATTACACTATTAAACTTTGGACTGTCCCCATAGTCTCTTGACTTGGAGAGCAATAAATTGCTACCGTATAGAATAAGTGGTTTAGGATTTTTTTTTACAGACTATCAGATCCGTTAACGTTTAAAACACCTTAGTGTATGAAATTTTAAGTATACAATACAGAAAATAAACTCGCTTTGCTATTTTGTACTATACTCTTTATCGCTGACAGTAATTAATTTCATAAAACCACAACAAAAAGACTAAGTTTTGAAAGGACGTTTATTTTAATTTTTGGAAATTTAAGCTCATAAGTCGTTTGTTTTGAGCGTCGTAATTTTAAAGGATTTTTGAAAGGGATTATTTTAGGTCCATTTTCATTTGTATATTTTGTAGCACTATAAAAATCGAGTCATTTCCAAAGGCATGTCATTCCAACCTTGAATAAATATACCTCTAATGCGCTGGGTGGCGCGGAGCTAGCAACCCAGGCTGGAGACAGAGTTGCTCCTGAGAGATATTTTGTAAACCAATGTTATATTTAGCAGGGGTGTAAAGAGTTTAGTTATTAAAGGCTTTTTCATTGCATATTTAACGCTTTGTTAAAGGAGCCTAAGCTTATTTTCTATCTCTATGGATCAAGTCTGCAAATTTTATGTATGAGTTTTTGGCGGTTCAGTTATTTCTTTTATATACAAAAGTCAACTCTTAGATTTTCAGTCCATATTTAAAGGTTGCTTACTAGAAAAAGTAAAAAAAAGGTAAAATAAGCCTAAATAGCCCTCAATATATCAGATATTCTGTTTGTATAATTACATTACAATTATATTAATTGAATAATCTTAAAAATAATAATTGAACGTTTAATAAATATCTTAAAGTAAGAGCTCATAAAATAAATTAAAACTCCAAATCATTTAGAAAACAGTAGAATAAATTAATACAAAAAACACTGTCTATCCGAATGCTATGAAAACACAGACCGTGACAAAAACACTAGCGATTCCTAGTTAGACCTTCTCCTTGTCAAATATTGTGCTGAATCACCACACAGATCCTATTGCTGGCTGCGTCCACAGTCATAATCCTTGTCCAAATATTGTGGAAATACACTCCGGACCTAATGCTTGTGCTTTCCATGTAACGTTATCCGATTTCCGAAACCTGTAAATAATAACGAAGTATTCTTCCTCAAAGTCTCGAACTTATCAAGTACAGCGAATAGTCTACTTTAGTTTAAATATAATCTCTATACATAAAAAACCATGTGTTATTTTGTGTCGTTGATTTGCCCACATCTAAGCTTTTGGACCTCTGGTTTATAACATGTTTCCATTGTTGCAACATCAAAGCTTAGAGATGGCCTCTGTTATATTGTGCACGGTATTGCGATTGCAAAGACACTCAAGTCTGACCTTGGTTTCTTAATTGTGTCATTTTGCAATATTCGAAGCTTGCACTCGTAGTCTTTATTAAAATAATGATATTGATGTATTGCAAGACATACCACTAGAAACTTGCCTCAAGGGATTATAGTGTGTTGGTTTTGACGATAAGTGACAACTATAATCAGTTTGAGAGCCTTCTGGTTTATTTGGTGTCGTTTTGTTACAGCAAAATCATCTGACAGCATGGAGCCGTAATGGTTATAGATGCTGTCGTTATCAAACATTCTAAGCTTCTACTTTGCCTCTGCGAAGCTTTAGAGATTGAGTCATTGTTTCAGAGTCATTAACATCCAAAGCACATGCCCTCTGGAGTTTCAATATGTTCATTGTCAAAAAACATATCTCTCAAACTTAGCCCTGGATTTATGAGAGTGTGATTGTTGCGCAAATAGACATCTAAAACTTGACTGAACTAGATTTGCATCTTGGTTTATATATCTATGCTGGTGTGTGGCTGTTGCAAACATCTAAAATTACTTTAGACACTCGAGAGTGATGAAGAAGGTGTAGTTATGTTGCCTACTAGCTAACACTTTGTACTCAAAAATGATGGTTTCTTATACATTAGGTTCGGTTGCAACATTCTAAATAAAAAGACTCTAGGCCTCTATGGATTGAATTTTAATGTGGTCGTAAAACAGTTAGCGCAACGCTTCCCTCTAATCTTAGCCGCTGGTTTTTAACAATAGTGATGAGTCGTTTGTTGCGCTAGACAATACTACACTTGACCTTTTATTCGTTTAATATTGTTGTACTGTGTGTGCAACTTAACTAAAAAACAGGGGGCCTAGGGTATTAGATTATGGTTGTTTTACAAAACAATCATAAGCGGTTTCCTCTGGACAGCATTTTAAAAAATTGTGTAGTCTCGCGTTGATAGCGGCTCACAATCATACAGACTGGTCTCTTTGGTTAAAATCTGCGGCAGTCTCAGTAGTGTGCAAAAAACATCTAACATTAGTCAACCTCTGCGGTTTAATTCTATTCGAGTCTCTCGATTGTTCAACATCTAAAAGCTTTGCCTCAGAGGTCTTTATATTGGGATCAGTTGTTGTCCCACAACTTAGATTTAGGCGCCGCCTCTGTGATTTATATTGATGTCCACCTGAATAGACAAACATCTCAAACATGGCTCCTCTAGAGTGAGTTAGCATATTATGTTAGACGTTGGTTTGCAAAACATCTAAATCCTGGCCTCTAAATTAGATTATAATAATTCGTTTCACTTAAGTTGCATAACATTCTAAAGCTATAGGCCCAATGGTATATCTGATACACAGTGTCTCGTTAACTGTTGCAAACATCTAATTCAGACTTGAACCGTCTGGTTTATAGCTGGCGATTGTTGCAAACATATCATTAAACGTTCTAGACCTCCTGATTTATATAAGTTGTCTGTTGGATCTTACGACATACATCTATAAGACTTGTGTACCTCTGGACTTTACACTCTATTGTTCTTGTTGCGTCTATATGACATCAAAGCGATGCCTCTTAGCTTTTTGATTGTGGGCAAAGGTATGCGCAAGAGCCTTTCCAATAACTTGAACCTCTGGTTTATATTTGTGTCATTTGTTGCAACTTCGAGATCCTTGGCCTTGGATATATTGGTCATTGTTAATGCATACACCTTCCAACTTTCGGGCCTCTCTCTTTTATACAGTGTGTCGTTGTCTTGCAAACATCTAAGGACTTCTGAGAACATCTAGGTTTAAATGTGTCTTTTTGCCACATCTAACGTTGACCCTCTGGTTTAAATATTTATCTGTTGTTTTGCTACATCTAACTTGTCCTCTGTTTATATGTCGGTCTCATGTCTTGCAACATTCGTAGCCTGACCTCTGTATTATATTTGTTCTTTCAGCGTTTGCAACGTTCTCAATCTTGCGTCTCCAACGTGATTATAAATTGTGACATTGAGTTGCAACAACACTCGTAAACTTCGGCCTCATGTTTAATTAATTGTTGTCGTGCAACCTCTTAAACGTTGGACCGCTCTGTTTTATTTATGTTGTCGAGTTTTTGTTTTAAGCAAACACTAACTAAACATTTGGCCCTAATAAATCGGTTATATCTATTGTCTGTCGTTGTTGCGCTACATCTATCACTTTGACCATTGGTTTATATTTGTGATATCTATTGTTGCACACATCTAACTTTGTGCCTCTGGTTTATAATTGGTGTCTTATGTTGCAAACACTAATAACTTAAGCCTCTTGGGTTATTACAATTGTCGTGGTGCAAAACAGCTAACTTGCCGCATAGTTAGATATGTGTCTATTTGTTGCAGAAACTTCTTATAGGACTTTGGACCGTTCTGGTTATATAATGGTACAGGTTGTCTGGTATCAAAAACACTAACTTACAAACTCTGTTTATATATTGTACGTGTTGCAAACATCTTCACAATTTAACCGCACTCACAATAGTTTATAGTTGTGACGAATTTATGCTACAATCTAACTCTACTTGCACCTCTTGGTTTAATATTTGTCCGTTATTGCTACATCGAATATGCTTGGCGACCTCAGCGTTTTATACTGTGTCAATTTGATTTGCAACTCTAAAATGTGAACTCATTTCAGAGATATATATGGATGTAAGGGCGTTTGCAACATCTAACTTGACCTTTGGATTTCTTAATATTGTTGTTCATTTGGTACGCAACTTTTCCAACTCTTGGCCATCGGTTGTTATATTGTCGCATGTTGCACACATCTGTAAGACTTGATCCTCTGGTGTATAGTTTGTCGTATGCATGCCAACATCTTAACGAGACCTCTGGTTTAATTGGTCTTGTTGCAACATTCATACTATTGAGCCTCGTGCGTTATATGTGATCGTTATTTGCAACATCAAACCATTGGCCTCCTGTTTTTTATTTTGTCATTGTTGAACACTTCAATCTAAAGCATGACCTCCTGGTATTACATATTGTGTAAAATTGTTGCAAACATCTAAGCTTGACCTTATGTGCTTTATATGTGTCATTGTTGCAAACATTCCAAGTCTTGGCCCTTGGTTTATATTGTGGCTTTGTTGCAAACATCTAAGCTTACCTATATGATTCTTCTATATATAACTGAGTGTCGATTCTGATGCCAACATCAAAACTTGACCTACTGTTTATATTAGTGTATCTTGTTGTTTGCCTACAACATGTTCCTTAAGAAGGCTTGAACCTCATGTGGATTTATATTGTGTCATGGTTCGTTGTAAGCAACATACTCCAGCTTGAACACTTCATGGCGTTTTATATTTGTGTCCATGTAGCAACACATCCTAAGCTCTGATGCCTCGGGTTATATAATTTCTGGTCATTGTTGCAACATCTAAGCTTGAATGCCCGTCTCTACCGGTTCTAAATTATTGTGGATTGTTGCTACCTCCTAAACTTGACCTCTGATTATTTATGATGTAATACTGTCTTTGTTGCAAAATCATACCTAAACTTTGGCCTCCGTTGTCTCTATTGTTTATAAGGTTGCACTACATCATCTAAACTTATTTCCGGCCCTGTATTATATTTGTTTCATTTGTTCAAAACAACTAAACTTGGCCTCCGAGGTTTATATTGTGCATTGTGTTCAAAACATCAATACACTTCCCTCTGCTAGGTATAACTAATTAGTGCTCGATTGTTTGCAACATCTACACATGACCTCTGGATTACTATTGCTGTTCGTTGTCTGCATCAAGAGAAAACGATTCTAAACTTGTCTCTTGGCCTCGTCTATGATAAATTTTATTATATTGTGTCGTTGATTTGCGTCTAACATCTAACACTTGAGCCAAATGGTATAATATAATTGCGTGTCGAATTTGTGGCAACATCTTACACTGCCTCTGTTCTAATCTATTGTAGTCATATGTTGCAACACATAAGCTTGACCTTCGGTTTAATAATTACGTTTCAAATTGTCGGAGCAAACAACTAAACTAGGCCTCTGGTTTATATTGTCATTGTTGCAGTACACAGCTAAACACCGTGGTCACGTCTGGTTTTCAATATATTAAGCCAGTCGCGGCTGCAAACATTCTAAACTTGGCCTCTTGTTTAATAATACAGTTGTCTTATTCTTGCAATATAATACACTACTAAGCTTTACCTTTTGGTTATACATATTAGCGTGACCGTGGGAGTAGAGCAACGATATATTTACAACCTTGGCCTCATGACTTTTATTGTGTTCAATTGGTTGCCAAAAGAACATCTAACTTGGCCATTCATGGTTGTATATTGTCATTGTTGCAATGACTTCGAAAGACCTTACGAACTCTCTATTTTAATATTGCGTTACGTTGTTGCAACATACTAAGCTTGACCTCACGGTTTATATTGTGGTCGTGAGTTGCAACATACAACGCTGGGCCTCATGATTTTTAGTGAGGGTCATTGTTTAGGCAAAATGTCTAAACTTGACCCTCTTGTTTATATTTGTCCATGGTTTGCAACATTAAAGCTTGCGAGCCTCTCATGTTTCTAGTGTGTCGTTGTTGCAAACATCAATAGCTTGTGCCTCTACTGGGTTTTATTGTCATTGGTAGCAAAATCTAAACTTAACCTCTTGAGCGTTTATTCTTAGATTCATTGTTCAACATCTAAGCCTTACCTCTTGTGGGGATCTACTTGAGTGCCGTTGTCTAATCTGACAAAACATCAAAAGCTTAGAGCCTAATGGTTATTTCTATTGTGATACAAGGTTTGTTAGCCAAAATCAAACTTTGGCCTTCATGACATTATATGTGTCATAGTTGTAACATCTAAGAATTCATTGCGTGTAGATTTTTCCACATTTAATGTAAACACAATCAAACATTTTAAGCGTTTCATCGATTACACCACCACAACCATGAAAGAAAGACCAGATTAACCTAGGAAGTTGGACTGCACATGCTGGAAAATGGGACATCATATGCGTCTCTGACCAACTGCACTCCTAGTGTCATTGAAAAGATTTGTAGTTGTGGAACCATGGAAGAGAACAAAGTTTTTGGGTTCGAAGCTTCACTTCTCGATACAACAATAATTACTTAACTGATTGACAATCATTATAGAATTATTACTTAAGCTAATAAACACAAAAAAAAAAAACACAAAAACAAACACAACACACAAAAACAAACAACAAAAAAAAAATATATATCAATATATAATTAAAAAAAAAAAATAATAATATAAACAAACAAAAATAAAACAATCATATACAACAACATAAAAATTATATAAACAACAAAAAAAAATTCATAAAGCGAAATTAAATTTTTAACCCAATAAAAACAACCCCCAACGAAAACAACGACCCAAACAGCGGTAAATAGCTATGGTTCTGTTTTAAAAAACACTAAAACGTTTTCAAAATCACTGTTAGTAAATAAGTTCCATTTCCGTTGACGGTGGTTCTGGCAACATCAAACCAAAATCATTTCATCGAACACCTGAATTGTCAGATGTATTCATATTTGAGCTACACGACACAATCGTCACGCTACAGTGATTGATCGATTTGAGTCCGCACCTAGGTAACAAATTCTTGTAGCCGCGTAGTCTATTTTGTTGTTGCTTGATATGCCGGTTTGTTATGTGCTATATAGATTCCTATCTACAGCGCTCTTAAATATCGAAGTTCACTTTTAACAAAACAATTTTTCTAGGGCAAACATTTAAAGAGCTCTTAAGCATAAAAACGCCATCAACACCAGAACAACAGAGTGTCAATCTCAAATCTGGAGTTAGAAAACCGCCAGTCGAGAGATCGACGCGATTTTCCAGATCGAGCACATTCAAAAATGACACATGAACACAACTTTTGCAAGGGGAATAAAGACTCGCCGTCTGCATATTCACTTGCGCACGAAAAACAACCACTAGACAACGGATGTAAATATAGGACTTTCCCCTAACAAACATGCGTAAGCAGCTTCTCGCGCTTGCTCAAAAGAAATTCTTGAGTGTGCTAGACTATAATATCAACTGCATTCTTCGGGTAAAGAGTGCACCATTACAATTCACCGTCACATAATCGTATGAATGTAAAAAAGAAATTGTATCAACTATCAATAACAATGTTAAGTATCATGAAATAAGACTTTCATGATGTTTGCTAAATTATATTGTATACACATTATCTATGCGCGCGCGCTGTCCCAATTCGAAGTGTTATAGGCAGGAGGGAGTTTTAAACACAGATCTATTAAGACACGAACACTCTTTGCGTTATCTGGACTATTGGGTGTTGCATATGCGTCTCTTCTACACGCTCAATGATTTCAATTTTGCGCGAGCAAAACCCGAAGTTACATTGAAATAGTTTATTTTTTAGACTTAAGACAAACGTTCATCACTGTAATTCCATGCGACTTTCGAGGTGTTGCATTGTCTTTTTTATTACATTGTCCCAGACAAACATATAACAAACATTAACATATCAGGATCTACGATGCTCATCCTGTACTTATGCGTCTTAAACAGTGGGTCTCATATAGAATACAGACTTTAATAGCCCAAAGAATAGATCGAAAATCAGTTGGTTTAATAATTACAATCAGCTTGCTGACAAGTCTGGACATACCAGCCGACACTAGACCAATTTTATTTTAAACTATACAATAACAATGCGTCTACTTTAATGTTCAGTTATTAAGGTTGAGCGTTACACAAAAAATCTTTATACCAGTTTTGTCAATCTTAGAGAAGGGTTAAACCAATATTTAATAATTCATATCACCACAGTTCTAAATTTTATATACCGTTCTAAGTATCAAATTGGATCTCTTCTGCAGATAATGGTGACAGTTTTGTACAGGATTCTGGCGTGGCTCAATTAAGTTATGTATTGTGAGTGAATTTGACCAATATAAGTAAATTTAGAATTCTAAGATTAGACACAAAACAGTATTCTAACTAGTTTTTTACATAGATATCCAATTCATTATTTAATACCTCAGCCCGGATGAAGTAATATTTGCCAAATTTTCTTTTAGCAAACTTGAAAAGATGTTTTGAATAGGCCTAGAATGGTAATAAGTAGCAACAAAACCTTACCAAAATAAATACTTTTTTTTCATACCTATGGAATAATAGTTATTTACGTCTTATAATGTGTTTATCAACTAGACCACGTATATGATATAAGTTTGCTAATCACGGTTAATACACTCATCTAAATACCAATGTTCTTTACTTTTAAAAATTGGCTGGCACCTTTAAGTAAATATTGACTTGGACCTCTTAGACTTAGTACGACAGCTAAGCTTTAACGCACAGTAGAGCTATCCAGGAGTGTTATTCCTGTTTTTCCAGGGTCAGTTTTCGACTCATTTAAGGCAGAGTCCTGTGATGGATATGTCGAGCCGTCGGCCTACATAGAGTGATCAATTAATATCACGCGGGAGCAAATAATGCGGTCGATCGTTCGACTATAATTGCCTATCCAAATTGAAGGTGGCTGCATCTAAATCGTATAACTATTGATATTAATGCAATAACTACATATGTAGCCGTTGATTTTCCACACGAACATGTCTATCACAGGACTCTTGCCATAAAATATTAGTGAAGAATGACTCCTGGGTACAGGATTAGCTCCAGTGGTTAGAGAATTGACATAGTACTAGGACCAAATGACACCCGAGGGTTTCATTTTCAATTAAAAGAGAATATAATCTCCATCGATTTCCGTGACCAGTTGTTGCAATTCAGTTTTGAGGATAAAGCGATTCACTCAAGTCTGACATTATCTATGCATCCTTCCAACACTCATCAGATTACGAATTGTATTTGAGAGAAAAAATGTGACAATATTAATCAACCTAGACAACCATCCGTAGGACATTATACGGATGTCCAACACGCTTCCTACAACTGAGACGGGCCACTTCAAGATATCTCACGCTCACAATCACCCTAACCATTACACATTATCGTAATTGCGTATACCCCCGACAAAGGGAACTCTAAGATGCGTGCTAATCAAATAAAAAGATACATAAAACAATAATCAACAGTATAGGGAACATGAATGTTTCCAACCATTACTATAAAGAGAATCTATTCGTAAGGTAGAGCAACTTTGAATTTCACTTTCCTAATTAGATGTCTAGTTTAGTACCAAACAAATTTTAGTACCTTATAGTGACCAACAGCTCAGAGTTCTAAGAGCCTACAACTTAATCTGTGGACTTACTAGTTCTACAGAACGTATAAATCTCTTACTTGCGTTGATCGACTGGTAGTCTCTAACAAAATACCAGAACAAATACTTGTAAGAAGCTCCCAACATCAACTCTAATACCAGGCACATTAAGTGCTGACTGCTTGGTGACTATATCGGCAACATCTGCCATCCACATTCCTTCACAAAGGAAACGATAACTATATAGAGTCAGCATAACCTACCTCTTACAATCATTTATATGTATTTGTACATATGAGTATAACCTCTTCATATTGTAAAAAATATAAACACAAACTTGCTTACCGCATGCATTGTTAGTAAAAAATTAATAACTGAAATTATTATATCATAAAGGCTCATTTTTGGATAGTCAATTATATTAGTTTACAATAATATTTTATGATTTTAGAATGAGATAATTTTGCAATGGTTTCTAATACAATATAGATCTAAACCACCAACAATTTCTTAATTATTTCTTTCTAGAAAAGGAAAAAAATAAACACCTCAGAAAAACATAGAACAAAATTCCATTTGTATGTACACTGCATGACATTATTCCAAGATTTTTAAACACTACAATGTCACCTTGTTGGTGAAAATTGAGTAATAACACTAAATTAAAAGAAGGACAAAAAACCTCACTCCCTGTCTGACAACCCCTCTCAACACCAATTTACCACAACCTAAACTCCCTGCTCTGTACCCTCAATCATTACACTCATTGAATACCCAAACAACTTACACACTGTCTGAACCACTCTCTCATTCAACCAAATAATCCTTTACCCATCTACTCCCTGTACTAGAACCTCTCTCTCTTCTCTATCTCTCATCACAATAACTTTACCGACAGACATCCACTATGGCCCTGTCTGACCACTCTCATCACCATATATTCTTAACCCAATCTACTCCACGCCCGTAGTCTGACCCTCTCGATCGCCATATTTACACCAACCAAATCCCTGTCATGACGCCTCTCATCTACCATATTTAACCCAACCAGCACGTTCCCCTGTCTGACCCTCTCATACACCATATTTACCCCAACTACTCCTGTCCTCGAGAAATTCCCACTCTCTTCCAACCATAGTTACCCAACCACTTTCCTGTCTGACCCTCCCATCAACCATATTACACAAGCCACGCCCGGTCATGATGAACCCTCTCAGCACCAAATATTACACCCAACCACTTACCCTGCTGACCCTCTCATCACCATAAGTTACAACAAACTACTGAATGACTAACAATTAACTTAACTACTCCTGCTCCTGAACCCTCTCATCACCATATTATACACCAACACTCCCTGTCTGAACCCTGCATCATCACAATAATTACCCAACCACTCCTGATCTGACTCCGCTATCGACCCATATTACTACCAACCCACATAGCACGCTCTCTGTACCCGTACAACACCATACATTTACGCCAACTAAACTATCTCCCTGTCTAGACCCTCTCATACACCATATCATTCACATCCCAACCACCAACATTGCCCTGACTAGACACCTCTTCATCACCGATATATTACCCAACCAACCTAGTCCCTGTCACGACCCCTCTCAACATACACATAATAACCCAAGCCACTTCACCATGTCTGACCACTCTCATCACCAATATACCCTATGCCCCTCGAGGGTCCTCGAGAAAATGGATGACGTCTGAAGAGGTACATTTAAGCAAGGATACGATATTAGATCTTGTTCTTTTATATATGAAGAGATCCCGTTAACCAAAATGTTATTTACAGCGATATACCGATACGCTATACAAGTTTTCATATAAATATTCCCGCTCAACGAGGAGGGTCCATAAATTCCAGGGGTAGGTCTAGATAAGGACAGCCGTTTTTTGAAATATTGAATTAAAACAATCAGTAAACTAACTTTTAAAATATACAAATTATATATCTCTCTACAAAAATAATTATTTTAGGCAGTAGGACCCGATTTACCATAATCAAGCACAGCTTCTCATTTCCGAATTTTGAACAACAAAATGTGACTAAACCTTTTTTCAAAATTAGTTCAATTTAAAAAAAGAATTTTTTATGTAAACTCCCGATATAAGTATTTTGTTATTTCGCTAGAAAAACACAGTATACCTTTCGCGACAATTCATCAGTTAATTATTCCTAAGACATACAATCTAGGAACAAACTGCATGATTCTAGAGAGGAAAGTCTTCACAAGAGAAATATCTTAAATGTTTCCTACATAGTAAAATCAGACTCTATAAGGCAAATTTTATTCCAACAAAAATAGGTGTAACACAATCTAGAATTTGAGCCATGTCAAAATAGACACTAATATATCCATTTTTAGTTACAAAATTTTCAAAGAAAAAATTAATTTCTTCAAAAAGCATTTCTCAAGTTTTTTCTAATTTTTTTTATTCAAACATAAATCTGTATCGAATCAAACAATCTTAAATCTTAAGGGGTTTAAATAATATAACAAAAAATTTATATGGACTCAAGTAATACCCTAATAATATGACCTAAATACAAGTGATTAACAGTAAACCCCTAAACACAGTGTCGGATTGAGGGCAACTAAGTACAAAATCAGACAGAATGACTCACGATTCCACTGTATTCTCTGCGATTCAAGCACATTAAAATTCAATTTATTAACTCAGCATTATTAACACGTTTTTTTACCTACGAAATAAGTTTGATACATAAATTGTGTCACATGTGAGAGTTCACGATTCAGACTGTAACACTATCCTTGGCTCGATTGGAATCACAAATTAACAGAAAATAAGTTGACAGGCTGAGCCCTAACAGCAAACACTAAAGAATAAGTTCATCTTACCGAATTGAATAACAAGTAACCAGAGAATACTGTGTCGCACCATCACAAGCAGGAAGACACAGAATAATGTGGGCTCAGATTTGAGAATCAACAAGTAACAAAAAAGTACTGTAGAGGTCGTCGCAACTAACAGCAAGACACCGAATAATATGATCTCAACCAGCTGAAAGGTTCTTTTACACAATGAGTTTGCGACTCAGAGGGTGACACTAACGAGGCTGTTACTAAGATACCTTTAAAACAAGAATGACATAAGTGAGCCGAGATACTAATAACAAATTATATAACAAGAAGTTTTTATAAACAAACAGATTGAGCATAAGCTTACTAAGTTACATTATGAGGTCAGTCTATTGAGAACACAATTTATAACTCTAAAGGAAATTATGGAAATTACATAAGGATTATATTTTAATTTTAAATATTTTACTCATATTCTTCACACAACATCATTTTATCAAAACACGGATTATAACTGAGCGATATGCATTGAGTCATATTAAGATAATAAAGTATTTGTAGTATGATAAGTGATGTAAGTAACGCAACATGTATTCCATGGACCCACACCTTGCTCAGACGAGGATAGCATGTGTCTCTACAGAGACAAAGGTTCCCGCGGGTTCAGATCTTCCCTAGGCATGTGGCAAAAAACGCAGCATTGTAGAAATGCTGGGTAAAATCTCTCCTTTAACAATGAGCATAATGAAAATAACAGCCAGACTGAGTATTCTCCTTGTTATGAAACAATGTTTGCGACTGATAGTTTATACGTTGTAAATCTACAATTTAACATCATTCTGAGATCAGAAAGAGTTGCACTAATTAAATTACCTCAAACATAGAATTAAACATGTAACCTAGTACAAATTCCTGCTTGCCCACGAAATATAAACGTAATGTATTTCTACTACTGTGCGTACAAATAGATGCGCACCTTGCCTGAAGAAAACTACTACTTACATACATCAGTGCACATGCCTTTAGAAACTACTGCTAAGCGACATTACATCAGTGCACAAGTAGCCTTCTGAGACCATCTACCATGCTGACAATACAGTCAAGTAGCAACATTACCTGTCGAACTACTACTTACATTACATCATGCGACATGCCATAGTAGAACTACTCTGGACAATTACATCAAGTAAGCACAGCCTGATAGAAACTACTTGTAACTGACATTAACATCATTGCACATGCCTGTAGAACTACTTAACAGATCATTAACATCATGCACTTGACCTGTAGCACAACTACTAGCTAGACCCTACAATCAGTGCACATGCCTTAGAAACTACTAATCTGACAATTACATCAGTTGAAACACATCCTGTAAGATTCAAACTACTGACAATTACGACACATACATGCACAATGAGCCTGCTAGAACTAACTTAAACTGAGACAGTACACATCAGTGCACATGACACATGTAGAAACACTACTGACATTACAATCAGTCTGCACATGCCTGTAGAACAACTACCCTTACCTTTACACCCACGTGCACACTATGCCTGTGCGTCCGAACCTACTACTGACATTCCATCTCTCTATGACACAACTGCCTGTAGAAACTAACTACTGACATTACATACAATGCACATGCCCAGTAGAAACTACTACTAAAAAGACCATTACATCAGTGCACATGCCTGTAGAACCAACCTACTGCGACTATATACATACAGAATGCACAGCACTGAAAAACACTACTAACAGACCTATACATCAGCGCAGTCATTCAAGCCTAGTAGAAACTACATACAGACAGTCACATCATGCACCATGCCTGTAGAACTTACTTCTGACTATTACATCAGTGCACATCCTGTAGAAACTACTAACTGACCTTACCTCTGCAACACTATTTCTACAAATGAAACTAAACG
The DNA here is from genome assembly GCA_039000515.1 of Timema cristinae. NCBI lineage: Eukaryota > Metazoa > Arthropoda > Insecta > Phasmatodea > Timematidae > Timema > Timema cristinae. The sequence goes on along the minus strand of JBCFYV010008507.1, from coordinate 15,942 downwards.
CAATGGGGTACAGAAATGGGAAAGATTTTCTTTTTTGTCTATTCTAAATTTCTACAACTAGTACAGCCAAAAAGATCCTCTGTTTGTGAGTTGTTACTAGAATGATGTTATTGAATTTGTAATGCGCAGGAATCATCCTCGCGGTTCCCTATTGTTGCAGCTTAACTAGAATACAGTATGCCATTGCGAAGTGCGGTGCTGAATGAGAACCATGGACAAAACTGCGAGATAGATAGGGATAATCATTTCACATCTTGGGTATAAAATATGGAAACAACCTTCAAACTAGACAACAGAACATAGTCACACATTATGACTAGAGTGTCTAATCGAACACAAAAGTAAAAACTGAAGGATCATGATGAGCCCAGTTCTCAAAGAATATAAGTTAACATGCGATACCATAAGTGTATTGCGTTTAAGTAAGTATTCCCAAGACACATACCTCACAGGAGCAATTTACAATAGATCCAAAGTCTATGATATTTAGCGTCACCATTATGTTCATTAGTACCTCTTCTGGTACAATATCTATCTCATAATCCTCTTTGTGATAAAATTCTCTGATGAAATGACAACATGACAGTGGAGTGGCAAAAAGATATGCGAACTCGATAATCGTTAAGATCAGCTATTGTGTGACGTGCTCTAAGAATAACCTAAAAGATCCCACCGGTGTCACTTCCCACTATAATAGAGTAGATGCTAATATTTCTCACAATTGTCTCCAATATACTATGGACACTTGACATATATATTATAAAATTATGAGTTAGCTTATTATGACTCATATCAAAAATTGCATTGAACCTCTGAAAAGCTATTAAGACTGATAAACACTTTTGAGTTATTAGTATATTGCGCACAAACCTCTTGACTGTTGTGGGTAATAAGTGTTTACTAATCCTTAGGCCGAGTTATATACTGATATTTGCCAGCTACTTTATAGTACACAAATCTAATTAGAAAATGTTTCACTCAAATTCAATTGTATGACTAAAAATAATAATAGAATTAAAAATACAAAGCCAGTAACTGGGGACTGTTAGAAACACCGCTATACCTTTCAAACAATCAACTTTTTTAACCCCTTTAACATATAAAAAAAATAAGGTACATGTATTTATAAAATTCCTAACAAAATCATCATCGTTCCACCGCATTAAACACACATTACTTCCTAAATGAGATCAACATTATTCTTTTATATTAAATCGTCCTCCATTGAGATTTATAGTTGTGTACATCCTAAACTTTTTTCAAACTTTCTCTCCTTCATTAATATCTATATATATAAATCTATCCATCTTCCTTTCTTTGCGCTTTCCCACTCTTCATCACCTTGGTAATCTTTCAATTATACATAATCCTTTGTCTCCAATATTCTCTTCATATCACTTTCGCCTCCTTACATGTCTACAACCTGCCTAAATCAGGCTTGATTATATTATTATAGTCTATCCATAATCAACCCTCACATTTAACACATTATCACTTCGGAACCACATGCATTGTCTCCTCAGGCAGAACCTCTTAATAAGCCCTACTCATCTCCTTTCAACTCTCAGTACTTCTTTCGATATATGTCTTTACATCTCCCAACCAGTCATTCCACCATCATTGCATAGTTTTTAGCACTGCTTAAAAAACCTAGCTACTTACGACTTAAACGACATTGACAATCCATCACTCCCTTCAAACCTCATCCATGCTGAGGGTCAAACACAACACCACAAAAAAACAAACACCGAAACTCTCATCAAATAGACATCAACAAATAACAACAAAGAACATATAAAGAAAAATTAAACACAAACATACACTTGAGTATCCCATCTCGCACCTTATCGCATCCTAATGTTATACTGGCCCATCAGCTTCTCCCCTCGCCTGTCATTCTAGCTACATCCCGAACCAGCCCCACCATACAAGCGTTCTATTCTCAAACTAATCTTCCCTATTTAAACAGAAAACTAGACCCATCATATATGACCCTAAAGAGAAATAAGAGGAGACGAGCCTGATGCGATCCTATTAGTTGCGCGCATCTTCGCGCCCAACAGACTGTCAAGGACATTCGTAATCCTTACATGAGACCATGTCCTTATACGGTCTTAAAGCTCCACCACTACATTGTATTAGTTAACTCTAAATCGTAAGCCCATCCAACAGATGAGTTTGATACAAATACTCAAATGTAGTAAAATCTGGATAAAATTAGTCTTCATACCTGTACCATATCAATCTGGTCATTAGCAATTCTTATATCCTAAATAATTCCTTAAATAGATACTTTCTAATTCTTGTCCGCATTATAACGAATAGCACAAATCTGATAAAAACTATTTAGTACAAGATTACCAATTACTCATATATGATACACTTACTTTCTTCTTCTTTAAGTATTTTCAAATCGTTCCAATCCTGGAGAATTTTCCAATTCCTATGAAATACTATATATAACAACTTCCAAACGAACAATTACCTATGGCATAAGGTTTATCGTAAAACCTTGTTTTATTTTGGGAACCAATACTATCCCATACAGCACTAACAAATAAAATCTGAAATATATAACGACACAACTACCGCATAAATTATTTTAGCTTTTTGTTATCTCGGTATACACAATAAAATTATCCCGTTCACACATCAAACATTATACTTTTTCATAAAGTAACTTATTTGATTTGAGACAACTGAAACCATCCATCATTTATTGTATGCAACGGAATGAAATTCTAAAAAAGTAAACGTAAAGGCAAAACTATTTCAATTTAAAACACTTTAATCTACTAGTGCATATTCTACAAATCATTAAATATTTAAAGAGTGCGATCAACCTCTAATAATCCGAGACTCAAATTAAATTCTTCACCTACTCTAGAGGTATCTTCAGTTACACAAATCTTATTTCCATAATAAAAACTGATTCCAAAACAAGTAAATTTTAACTTTATAAAAAACTCATTTGATATCAAAACCTCCATATTTGACAGATAGAATCTGCAGTGTGTCAAACACAAGTTTTAATGTGTGCCATGACTTTTGTTGATCTGACAGTGTGTCAACAAACAAAGGTGAGAGTTTGCTCATGTAACGTGTTGAAGCAGTAAAAACAACACCAAGACGTAGCAAAAATGTCATGCGCAGGGAAAAAGATTCAACATGGTACCACCTAGACGGGATCGAGTATCCTGAATCGATGAGCATGGGGCTACTCAAGAATACCCCGACACGCCACAGATAGTGGGAGCCCCCACCCAAAACTTTTCTCCTGTATAAAGATCTAAAGGGCCAACAACAAGACTGCTATTGAGTGATCTAACATAGGTACAAGAGAAGAATGACTACCTATATAGCAACCGAGCAAGGAGGAGTGACTAGAAAAAGCGTTCCAGGCGATCGAGCTTACGACATTATCACGGACCCTACATACTAGTGCATGTCGCATAGGGTAAACTATTCAAGATTATAATTGGATCTATTCGGTAAAATAGACAACACAAACTAGCGTAACACGATGTGAGATAATAAACAGCCGCAACATAGAGCTGTCTCCTAACACGCATACGTCTAATCCAAGATTGGTACCCCAGTTCAGGGACTGAAATATTAACTGACTACACAAAACAAATCTATATATATGATTTGAGCGTTGGGGAAGATTGCCTCGCGAGCTATATACTATAGGTTACTACATTTCTGACATTTATAATGATTAGTTAGGGTTTTTACTAAAACACAAACCAGTAATACCTACATTCTACAGAGTTTAGCGAGCTCCAAACTCGTAGCTGAGAGAAAAAAGGGTTATAGCAAACATATAGTTTCTTTGAGGCGCGTCGGCATCTCACAAAGAGTGTTGCGAATCTTAAAGGCCGCGACTGATCAGATTGTACATCCCCAGAATGGTTATTGCCATTACTTAGTCAATGGACGAGCTTGATGAATTATTGCTTGGAGTATCAAGCATCAGTAAGTACGCGTTTACTTACACCAAAAACAATATTTGAGGTTACTGGGATTATTAAACTTACACAACAAAACGCACTAAGCGGTTAAGGTTTATCAAACAACTTTACTACAACTTAATAGTTTGAACAAGGAAGCTAAAATTACATTTTAAGTTGCTAAACAATATACAATAATAACTGAAGAGGCAATAAATAGCGTTCACAACAAGACATCGAGTAGACACAACATAAAATAGCTCTTCTCCAATTACAATGCGCTTGAAACGCAACTAGCTATAGGTGAGTTTTTTTCTTTATGGAGCGTCACAAACCAGATATCACTCCCATGAAATTTCTAAACCACTTGTAGAAAACATTTTTATAAAAGAATATTTATTCTGGTCACTTGATGAAGAGCCCAGAATTGTTCAAAATAAAACAGAGATGCCAGATAACATTATTGCGACCGTTTAATAATGTAGGCACGCTCTCTATTATCTGTCTTACACTCTTCTGCAATAAGAGTTCTGGAAGATACGCGGTTAACTCAACAAATGCGAGTCTAAGAGTTTGCGCACACCAAAAGAATAATTATCTTTTTATCAACTAAAACATAAGAATTAACTAAAAAATGAATCCCCCAAGAAAATTACGTGTTGCAGATTACTGGAAAGCAGTCAATCATACATTGTCTCAACAAATTTATAAAGTAGCGCTATGTTAAAACATAAAGGTCTAACTATCAATAGGAAGATTTTGTTACAAAACTTTTTCGTGTATTGCAGAATAGTTGTTCTTGCGCGAGACGTCAATGTCCATATTAATATAAATTACCATAACTACAAGATTGGTTGCTAAAATAGAATTTATAAAAACTAATATTCACGAGTTGTTACACCTTAAGCTCTAGAACAACACCTTGTAAACGCTAAGTATTAAGAGAGACTACAAAATAAGAAAACATTAAGACTTAGTTTGCACTATCATATTAATATTAATATAAAAAGCCGAATCTGTCTACACACTCATATTGATTTTGAATTAAATTCCAGACAACCCAAACTTTGACGAATCTACTATGCGAGCAATCTGTGATAATAAGTCTTCAAATTAAACAAAGCTCTGAAAATAAGTTTCTTTTGAATCAGTTTTTTTTGTAAACAAACATGGCTTGTCGACACCCAAAAAGTATGATATAGAATCAAGTGCCAAAGTAAGAGAGTACAAGTATTGTTAGGGAGTCTCACAGCCACCTGTAGACACAATGGGGGTCATAAACATTTATCTCTACTCAAAAGATAGATCACTTATAACAAGCGATTATTCAGTTATTTCCTTATGTCCTCTAGTCCAAACAATTACATTTTCAAGGTGTCCCAGTCAACCTGATGAAAACAGAGAAAAATGGGAATTCTTGACAATTCACTAAAAAAAATAACAACTTTATTTACAATACAGATTCGAAATAACCATATTTCTTCTCCTTGAAATTCACACACCACAACCATCTTTTTTACCACACCATGAATTGACCATACTATCAACTCTCAAAGTCAGCACATGATGTTTTGTTACATATGCATTAAAAATTTATTAAGAAATTCGTACATAAAGAAAACGAAGAAGAACAAAAAAACTAATGTTTCTCACCAAAATATACTTAAGAACTGTATCTGGTTGTGGTAAAAAAAGGCGATTCATTTATTCAATCGCCAACAATAGGATCACAACTCTAACAACAAACCATTTCATAGCTGTGCAGACATAATGTTAAAAATTGTGCGTTTGTGTGTGGTAAAAATATTCTAAAACACTTCAAAGTGCGTGATATCTTATATAATGTTGTTCTAAATTTAAGAATACACTAAAGAATTATATATATAGACAATTGGACTGGAGTCTTGAGAAATTGTCGCGCTGGAAAACCCTGGAAAAGGGTCGGAGTGACATATTCAGAATATATCATTTTGCTGTTCACCATGTATTTAAAGATTTATAGATAGAACATTTTAATGCCAATTCTAAAACAGATCTCTTAAAACTTAGCTTATCCATCCATGCAATATCAACACATCTACAGTGCCTGTACATAATATATTTTACAACAGTTTTATTAAAAATTGTAGCAGTCTAGGAAGGAATCTTGAGGTGATTTCCAATTGTCAAACTATGCGCACCCACAAATGTATTCAATAAATAACATACACATTTTATATTTTGTAAATTCTTAAAACACAGTGTATTTAATATGTCAAACATTACATATAACACCTATATGATTAATATATATTTGTATCTCCACTTTTTATTATTTAGTTTTAAATGCAGTAAAGAACTTTATTTTGTAAGAACGATTCTTGATTAAATATTTACAGATCTAGGTTCTTAACTCTATCGTGACCTTAGCCCGTTGTTTTTGTAACCTTAACTTCTCAATTCACATAATGTAAAACATCATGTGAACCCATTGTGCATCTCATGTATAATGTCATCGACACTCATGGCTTGAGAATTAATCCAAAAATATTTGTGCAGTGTTGTGAGAGGTTGTAAATAGTGATCCATGATGAATTGTAGAATGAGAGGATATTTATTATTATGCTATAAATGATACAAAAGCAAACGAACTCATCTTAGAGCATTCAAGACTTCTATAGATGAAAATATATGTCTATTTGCTTGGTTCAACCTTATTACTTTGACTTACAATTTCGACTTCTAATCTGCCATAAATCAGATAAATATTTGAGCTGGCTTCAGGTGAGTATTATCATACACTATAAATAAAAAGCTAAAAAGAACTGGATATATACATCTCGATGGCTTTAAATAATTTAGGTTTAACCATTCGATAAGGTTCAATAAGCCAAGTGAATATAAATTTTCTTTAAATGAAAAATGACACTTGGACACAGTAATCAAACGCCGGGAACCTTACGTCATAGTACCACCAATACCAATTACCTACTAAGCTCTCTAGAGTTTTCCCTAGCCTTCAGAAAAAGCCACAAACCCGCAAGTCTCCAGTTTAAATGCAGCTCATTGAGATAGTTACCTTAGACTCCTTCAGAACAAACAAAAACGGATGCTAGGGACGAAGTTTGAGTCCTTTATTTGTTCCAAACACACGGATTGCTACATTGAGTACAAAAACAATCCCCACCAAGTGGCTAAATTTAAAACACAGTTGCACGTTCCACAGAAGGTTTTTAACTAGTGAACACCAAACAAGAAATTAGCCTACACACGGCGGTGTCAATAAGCTGCGCTTCCACCACCAAGCATAGGTTTCTTCAGTAGCATAACCACCTTGCCCTCGATCCCTATAAACCACAACCACTAAAACAGAACCTACTCGGACGTAAATTAACAAATAAAACCTAAACATGGTTTTCATTTCTTGTTCAAGCGATAGTTTTCACACATTCGTGTAAGATTGTAACAACAATCTTCATATTCCATTTATTAAGTACCTAACATTGTACTAATGTGAGTTCAAACTGCCCCCCTTAGAAAGCTTACTTTCCAGCTCTTGTAGCCATTTTCAACAAACAATTAAAAGTAAAATTGTTTTCCACTTATAAAGTGGTGCTACTTAGACCTACTGACAGACACTGAAACACTGCTCCTTGGTTTGAATACTGTGTCCTACTTGTCATTTTTCAAAATTAAATAGGAAAAAATATATCCCGATGTTTAATACTATTTTAGTGAGAGGTTTATGGATCTAGTTTGCAAAACAACTATATACTAACAAGGATAATTCTTCAATATATACCTCACTCTCAATTCTTGAATTTTAGCGACTTGCATTAATAACACATACTTTTTAGTTACGTTCATAATTATATTGATCATTTAGAGCACAACTACTGATATAATATAATATTTTGAGGAAAATTTTAATAAAAAGTAGTTGAATAATATAAGCCGGTCTTCTTAGAAATTTGATGAGATTAAACCATAAATTTATTAATACCTTGAGTCTCAAAATCTCAGGGCCATGGATTTTCCAAACAATGATTTTATTGAAGTTATACTTCTTTAGGCGTGTTATAAAAAATGATGATGGGAAAGTGAAATTTTAAGATGCGCACGCGGACATCACTGTAAAACACAAAAGTAACAGGTTTGAAGCTAAATCCGCTCATTTATAGTCTCTCGACAAAAAAAAACTACCAACTATTAGTCCTGAGCGCTTTGTTGGTACGCTCGTCAAGCCTCTGATCACTGTTCTTTACATATATAAACATTTCAACCACAATGTTTCTATTTTTCTACATTCCCAACACCTTATTTAGTGTTCATACCAAGTGGCGAATTAATATAACTGTGCTAATAAAAATTATATTCAGTATAGATTTAATTGAATATTTTTGATAATATTAGTATTACCATTCGTAAATACATAGTGAAAAAAATTGTGCTTATAGACTTTTTCAAGTGCTGTAACAATATAATTTGCGGTTATCATATGCTGATATGAATTATTTAATGATATAAATTACAATATTATTATTTAACATAATTAATACTAAATATTATTAAATTATTAATTACAGTCTTAAATAATGTATTTTTGAGTTTAATCTTTAAATATTTACAAAATAAAGAAATAAAATTATTTAATGATAGCCAAAGAAGTATAACTTCCTCACGCGATGTTACATAAGTACAAACACCCAATTTTTTTTATTATTATGCTTTTTGTCACAGCTTTGCTATTTTTGTGATATACATTAAAAGTGAACTGTGAATATAATTTTGTATAATATTCGTGCTGTACTGAAGCTGAATTGTAAAGAATATAACATTCAGGCAGTTCCTGTGAAGTTTCAGACTACCTAGGAGAGCTCAGAAAATAGATCGCATGATGGAGTGCTTTGCTCACCAACGTTCTTGCCACATAAACCCTAGACAATTTAGCGAAACACAGGTGACAAAATTTTATCATATCTTTCTCTCAAATTGCTTCTTTATGCCGACAGCGACCTACCAACATAGTATACTAAAAGAAGCAAAAGTGAGTGCTAACCTGGCATGGCTAACTACTATAAGGGAGGGAATACAAAGACAAATATTGGTCTCATTAGTTATTAATGGGATTGTATTGTCCACATTAATTGGCAATGAGCACCATAATATTTAGTGATTGCAAAAGGGTAGGTTGAAAATATATCACTAACTCATAGTAAGTGATGACTTGTAATGCCATATTTGAGAGGACAGCTATACTATACTTCCTAATAGAGTAAGCTATATTTGTTCTGGATAAAACAGTGCATATAATAACACTTCTTTGGCATAGTTGTTAATTTGTATAAAGAAACAAAGACATTGCAGGAACTATGATGTTTATTTATAATTCTTATGACTTGATAGTGGTTTGCTGTGGAGGGGGGGTGTTTATGGGGGCGTCTGGGTGCTCTAACAGCCATGACCGAAGTTCGAGGGTCCCTTCCGGGTCACGCATCCGGTGGAAATGGGTGAGCCACGGTGCTACACCAATCTAATTGGTAGTTTTAATTTAACAATTGTCCATGTTTTTTTAATTTCTTAATTTTTAATTCATTATAATATTTTATGTTTTTTTCATGCTTATTTTCACAGAACATCATTGAAATAATTTATTTATTCTAACCATAGAACCATATTTAAATTCATTCTATCAACAAATTATAAATAGCAAAAACAATTACACAACAAGGAAACAGACATATTTATTTAAAAAAATATACATATTATTGCTTCTAGAATCTTGTGTGTGTTCCCTGCAGATAGGAACAACACAGTTTTTTCTTTGTACAGAAATTACATTTTACACACAGTGCTAGAGTATGAACAGTTTCTGAGTGATTGGATTGGCTCTAGGTAAGATGTAAGAAACTTCAACACACAGAATCTTCAGAATCGTTCGATCACATCTTGCATGCGCTAAATCTTTGCGGAATCATTGGAGTTTTCAGCGTTAATTGGGCCGCAGAACCAACCTCCTAAACGCATCTCAAAGTCTCGCAAAATATACATTACAAAATAAATACTTAATTGAAATACCATAAAATATCCTTCAGTTAAACACACAAAAAAATACACAAATAAAACAGAATAATTCTAAAATGTTACACGATAGTAAAAAAGGTAAAACTATACAACAACAACACATATGTTATAATGGTGGCACAAAAATAATGTTTTATTAAATAAAATTAAAAAAGAATCAATACAATAAATGGATGAACCAGAGTTTCTACCTAATACAAATGTTATAGTTGAAAAAGGGATAAAAATAAAAAACAACACCCCTTCGAATTCAGCTTATACTCAACACATGAACCACGCCTCGTGGCGTAGTTCTTGCTAACCCGCTAGTCCGTAGTTCGACACTCACACTGCGGTCAGACGGGGAGACAGTCCGAGGTCTCGAATCTCGGTTGGAGTGAACTGGGGTTGGTTTTCTACTATCGCTAAATGGTATTCCACTCTAATCTCCACGCAAATGCGGTTCACTCCTCGCAGTCAACCTTCCAATTCCTAATCTTAATCCATATAGGCGTAATTAGTACTTAAAAGCGTATACAACCCGGATGGGTATAAGCCGACGTGATAATTATTATTATCATATTATTATTTTATCATTATCCCACCTAACGGTTAAAGAATGAGTCTCTGCGCTAAATTATAAACTCAATCTTAAATGTTATTAGTGTAACAACAAAACCACTGAAGGTGAGTTACCTTCTTTTATCAGTGAAGTCAAACCACAACTAAACATCTTGATTGACAGCTACGAAAGCAACCGCATGTCAGTACTAATCTCTGCGGCTAAAATAATTTATGTGATACGAAATAAAATGAAAGTGAGCTGCGCTAGACCACCACGGTGATACTGTTCCTGGGTTAAGAAATCTTAGTTGCTCTTGCTACTGAGACAATAAAACTTGTATTGCTGGTTTTGTAAGTGTTAAAAAGCGGTACAAGTTCGCCGAACCAGAGGAGCCAGCCATGAACAAATATTGTATTAATACTTTATACAACAGTACATGCCCATGTTTATTTAAATGTTGTATTATTTATATAGAAGACACAATTCCTATGCGTGTTAGGTTAAAAAACTTATATAGTAATTGTAATATTGAGGTGTAGTTTTTAGATACATGACTAGTGCTGTCGTTTGCAATCAATCCACTAGCTAAACACAATCCTCCACAATACAAGTGTGAAGGAGAAACCCGACGGATAAACAATTCATAACTCCATGAACCAGAGGTAATCAATCAAATGAGAGGGATCTCTCCTCAGAGCTGTTGAATGGTAGAGGAGTCCACACTTCAACTACGGCTGTTTGTTTCTCTGCCACCTGAAACTTGGTTATAAATGCTTGTGTTCTTTGAAAAACTTGTGCCACCACTAAAGTTGCCTCGAACCAGTTATCAATTCATGTTCCCCACTCCTAGCCTTGTTCCAATTCACGCTCCCACGTCCTAAACCTTGTCCAATTCACAGCTACTCCACTCCTAACCTTGATCCAATTCATGTTCCCACAAACTCCTACCTTTTTCCAATTCAAGCTCTCCACATCCTAACCATGTTCCAAATATCATGCTAGCCCCAATCCTAGGCCTCGTTCCCTATTCCACTGCTCTCCACCCTAACCTGTTTCCATTCACGTCTCTCCACTCCTAACCAATTTTCACCAATTCATGTTCCCCACTCCTACACTTAGTTCCAATTTCACGCTCGTCCACTCCGAACCATGTTCCTAATACATGCTCCCCAATCCTAGCCTTTTTCAAATTCACGCTCATCCCACTCCTTAAACCTTAGTTTTCCAATTCAATGTCAATCCCCACTCTAGCCTTTTTCCAATTCACCTCTCCCACACCTACGCCTTGTTCCAATTCACGCTCTTCCTCACCCTAAGCCTGTTCCAATTCCCATCTCCACATCCTAGCCTATAGTCCAATTCCATGCTCTTATCACACTCCTACACTTGTTTACCAAATTTCACACTCCTCCACGCCTAACACTTGTTTCCAATTCCGCTCCTCCAACTACCTGATCCTTGTTTCAATTCACGCTCTCCACATCCGACCTTGTTCTAATTCACGTCTCCACTCCTAGACTTGTCTTCCAATTCATGTTCAATCACTCCTACACCTTGTTCCCAATTCATGTTCCCCACACTCCTAACCTTGATTCCAATTCAGTTCCCCACCCTGACCTGTTACCAATTCTCATGCTCCCCACCCTAACACATTGTTCCAATTCACACTCTCACACTCCTCACCTTTTCCAATTCACCTCTCCACTCCTAACCTTGTTCCAAGTCACGCTCCCCAACTATCCTAACCTTGTCTTCTCAATCATCACAACTCTCCACTCTGACCTTTTCCAATTCATGTTCCCCACATCCTAACATTGTTCCAATTCAACGCTCACCACTCTAACCTGTGTTCACAATTCACGCTTCCACTCTGACCTTTTTTCCATTTCACACTACTCCACTCCTGACCAATTGTTCCAATTCATGTATCATCACACTCCTAACCTTGATTCCAATCATGTTCCCCACTCTAGGCCATTGTTTCCTAATTCATTGGTTCCCCACTCCTACCTTGTTCCCAATTCACCTCTCAACTCCTAACCTGTTCCAATCAACTGCTCAATCCCCACTCCTAGCCTGTTCCAATTCACGCGTCCTAGCTCCCCTCCATCCTAACCTTGTTCCAATTCACGCTCCCGACACTCCTAACCGAATGTTCCATTTACACACTCTTCCACCCCTGACCTTGTGTCCACATTCAACCTCCAACCCACCACTCTAACCTCTAGAGTTAATTTTTAGATACGAATAACTGTTTATTACATATAATATGTAAACATCATTGTTATTAACAGCTAAAAACCTACAGAAATAACAAAAAAAATGTTATAAAACCTAATTGGAAAAGTCTCCTGAGGCCCCTAACCAGAGTTCGAAACCAGAACTATCCCTGTAAACAACCAAACAACATAGATAGCACAAATTTCTAACACCTCAGACTTTAAGGCCCACATAGGTGGCTCTTGCATCTTTCCAAGTGCTTTTTTTCTCTCTCCACCCCCTTTTTTTTTTAAATTGTCCAAAGTTTGTTTCTCCTTTCTGAAAAACCCTTTGGAAATGTTTGCTTGTCGCAGGTATCCGATAAACACAAACTGTGAGACTGTGCTCTAAATCCTCCAAATGCTTTGACTTGGAATAATGAATCTTGATGGTTTTACTTAGCACACAGTGATACCAGAACAGCAGTGTTAGGTAGCCTTGTATACCAGTCTCACCTGAGTGTTTATTTGATGGTTACTATGAGCACACCAGAGGTAACCGAACAGCAGCAGCGTTAGGAAGCGTCCCTTGATATACGTCATCCTCACCCTTAATACAGATGTGTATTTTGCAAATGGTTACTTAGCACAACACAATGGTACCCAGACAGCTTTAGGGAGCCTTGCGTATACGTCATCTCATCTGAGTGTTTATTTGATGGTTTACACTTGAGGCACACATGGTACAAAATCGACAGCATGTTAGGAAGCCCATTGGTATACGTCATCTCATCAACACTGAGAGAGTTTTATTTGATGGTTCTTCTCATGAGCACACTTGTGGGTAAACCCAGACAGCATTAGGAGCCTTGTTATACATCATCATCCACCCTGAGTGTTTATTATGATGGTTACTTGAGCACACAGTTGGTCCCCAGAACAGTCATGTTAGGAGCCTTGTATACTCATCTCACACTGAGTTTATATCAGTTGATGGTGTACTTGAGCACACAGTGGTACCAAAAAACATAAAATAACTATAAAATATAAGAAAGAAATTAAAGCCTAAATAAAAAACTAATACTTAAAAAATAACTAAATAAAAAAATCGACAGCAGTTAGGAGCCCTGGTATACGTCATCTCACACTGAGTGTTTAATTTGATGGTTACTTGAGCACGACAGTTGGAATCCAGACAGCATGTTAGAGCCATTGTATACGTCATTCCATCACACTGCGACAGATGTTTATCTTGATGGATACTGTGAGTCACACAGGTGTAACCAAAACAATACAGCATGTTAAGAAGCCCTTGTATACGTCATCCTCATCAACCACTGAGTGGTTTATTCTTGCAGAGTTTGTATAAGAGCAAACGACTGAAGCCATCATCAATTCAAATTCCTGAGGATGATGGGCAATGACCTCATGCTAGCATCTTTTCTTCAAAACCCTGACAAGGAGGGGTGGCTCTGGAAACAAGGTATTTTGGGAAATTTTTCTGTCTATATTTTGGGTTTCCCTTTTACAAGGGGAATGTTCCTTATGTCATGTGGGAAAATTTAGGGTTTATTAAATAAAGGTGGAAGCTTAAACAAACTATCAAAACTTTTAAAACCCCTTTTAAAAAATTTTCCCTTTGTCTCTAAATTACTAAAAATTTAAAAAAGAAACCCAGAAATTTAATTTAAAAGGAAAAAAAAATTTATTAAACTGTCTATTGCATGAAAATAAAAATTTTGGAAAAATTTTTCAAAAGTGTTTTTTTTAATATTTAATTTTTGATAAAATGATAAAAAAATTTTCCCCCAGGACCAAATTTTTGGGAAAATTCTGTCCAGAATAGTGAATTTTTTCCAAAAATAGGGACCATTAAATAAAAAAAAAATTTCTTTCGTTTCAAAAACAAACATCAAAGACAATTTTTCTTCATTTAAAGAAAAAATTTCTTAAACCCCTTTTTTGTGCTTTGGGACTTTCTTATAAAACCCGAAAATATCTGTTAGCAAGGGGGTAAAAAATGCCCTGTATGTTTTAGGCGGGGGATACAAGAAACTGGAAGAAAAAGCTTGGGTTCAACTTGAACCCCAACTGTCTCTAAATAAAATTTTAAAACACCACAAAACAAGGAACCACGAGAATAAACCCGCTAGAGAACATCCAAGTGAGGGAAGTTTTCCAAAACCGTCATAAGCAACATTGCTTCGAACTGCACGCCAGTGGCCACAAGAAAAAAAACAAACAAAGGCTTGCAAAAACCGACAGCGAGGGGAAGGGGGTCGAGGGTGAGTACCAGACTATAAACACCTCTCACAAATTTTCCAGGTGACAAAGGGGTCGGTGGCTTGGGGCTATTCTTGAATATGAGAAAAGCTTCTAAACCTTTAGAAAAAAGTATAGGAAATTTAATATAAAAAACAGAAACATTTAACCAAAAATTTTTAACATTTTTTTTCCTTATAATCCAACCCTTATAACATTTCAAAAAACACTCCCAAAAAAAAATGTTAAATTAAAAATGCCCGGGGCCCGGGTTTTCAAGTTCCCCCCTATAAATTAAAAATGTTTTTGAAACCCAAAATAAAGCAGGATTTTTGATTCCCATAATACCCCCTTTAAAAGGGTTTGAGGGGAAACAAAGATTTTTTAGGTTTCAAACCCTAATAAATATCTTCTTTGGGGCATCGAACTGTTAAAATAATTTTCCAAGGGGGGGCCAGGGAAACCTCTTGGGGCTTTGGGGGAGGAAGGGGGGGCCAAGTCACTTAAAAACCCCCCTCAGGTCAATTAACTCCTATCCCCCCAAAGGTCTTTGCTGCCATTGATCCAACCTGGGTAGTTTTAAAAAAGATTTTGTCCCCTTTTTCAAATAAGGTTAGAGGCTTAAATAGTACAAAAAATAAAAAACTAATTTTCCAAATTTTTTTAAAACCCAAAATATTTTTAAAAAATTGGAAACCCCCGTTTTCGTGAAAAGGTTGGTTGATGTCAAGTAAGAGTTTGTGGGGTTTTTTGTACCCTGGGTGGTTTTCCCCCCCCTTTTTTCCCCCAAAAACCCCCTCTACAGCCCAAAAATTCGATAGGGAAAAAACCCAGGGGATGTACTCTCGAATCCTTAAGGGTTTGAGAACATTTTGATTCCCCAAAAATAAAAACCCCTTTTAAAAATAATATTATATTTTTT
>JBCFYV010008490.1:0-14991 GCA_039000515.1 Timema cristinae | reverse complement strand
GCATTTTAAATTCAAATAAATCTGATTAAAGTTAAAATTTTGGCAGGGACTGGGGATTCCAGACTACCAATCCTCCCACCTAGCTTTGTGCCTAAAGGCATATGAAGGCATGAAAACAGAGATTGTAGAAGCAGACCATTTCGATGTGTGTGTTTTTTTCTATTATATTTTCATATACAAAGTCAACAACTACATAATTATACAAGCTATAATGTAAATACTTTAATAATTACCAATAAGATCATGAGAGTTTGCCAGAATTGGTGAGGATTGCGGTTAAGGGGCCAGAGGACAGCAGCAGGTGTACACATTGTGTTGACCATTAGTGACTTATGCCCTAATTATATTTCATTTGAAGAGTGAGAAGGGTGAGGTTTAAGAACCTACTGACCATAACATGCTTTGAGTTAAATAATAGTGAGATGTTAAACAATGTGTGTGTTAAGAGATAGCATTTCAACAACAATGCCTATTATCAAGTCATTTAAAATGTATTGTAATAATACATTTAGTCATTCATGCATGGTGCCTTAAACTTATTAATGATTATCTGCAAAAAAAAAAAAAAAAAAAAGGAACACCATTAACCATGTGAAGTTAGTGGTTTATGAAAATAGTAATAATAATTAAACACCAAGAAAGTGTTTTATATACCTCTGTGATACATGTGCAGCAGTCCTACCAGCTGAAACAGCTACATTATATTCCTCTTTGGCCTTTTCCTTTTCTTTCACATTGGCCTTGTACACTTTGTCATCTATTTCCCTGTATAAATAACACAAACCAATCAACAATAGGTAAATAAACAATCAAAGAATATAGACAAATATTCAACACCAAAAACAATGGTCAAAATAAGAAAAATTCTCAACAACAATGGTGAAATATAATATTTAATAAAAAATTAGGATTGAACTAAACATTCAACAATATCATTAGCATACATATTACTAAACAATCTCATTGATAGTCTGCATAATGTAATTAAAAAGATTGTTCATGAGAAAAATAGTGTTCTGAAACTTTACTACTGTAGTGTTGTTAAATCACTTTTACTCAATATTTTGAATTACTTTGTTTATTTTCCTTTTTATACATAATTTATAAGGAAAGGTTACATTTAATATAAGATACAACTTGCTAACTAATTCTTGGCACAAAAAATCATATTGCCCAACATGTCATAAAGCATAGATATAAAAGATACTGGTATTCATAAGGATAGTAAGTCAAGGTGGCCGGCTATCACTGAACATGTATTCTAAATACTAAAGATCACATAAATGTACCTACTAGACTAAAATTATATTTAAAAAGATTACTAGCCTTAGTAAAAAGTATTAGCTTAATTTGTTCCATTCATTTATACATAAAGTTCTGTTAAATTCTATTGTCACCATAGAACATATTAAGAACATCACTTTTACAAAATTATATGGAGAGGGAGCATAGGGAGGGTGGAAGTGGGAAGAGGAATAATAACATAATAATAATAATAATAATAATAATAATAATAATAATAATAATAATAATAATAATAATAATAGTACACCTGTTGCAATGAGCAGGTGGATACGAAAATAAAATGCAATATACAATAATAAAAATATGTATTAAAAAAATTCAATATGAGAAAGTAGCCATTTGAAACACTCCATAGAAGTGCTCAAATTGGCTATTAAAATGTTTTAAGTGATACACCTGCTAATAAAAAAAAAACCAGTTGTATGCACTATATTAAAAATACTAAACAAACATTTTAAAATATAAGTTTGTTAAAATGACAAAACAAACATATTAAAATATAAAATGATAAGAAGACAAAACAAACATATTAAAGCATAATAAAAGAAATGTTAAGAAGACAAAACAACGTATTAAAGTACAGTAAAAATGTTAAAAACAATCTCAATATGAGATAAAATCCAAATGAGCCACTTTATAAAAGTAACTCAATTAGAATTAAAAAGATCCACCTGGCGTATAAAACGGAGTAAACAAGAGGAATATTAATATCTATCAAACAAAGGAGCTAAAATATAATTTCTTTTTGTATTTTAATAGTGGATTATTTTACACAATTCTGGAATTACAAGTTTTATTTTACTTTCAAAAGTTCATGTATTGCACAATGGCAAAGATCATATCAGTATGGGTACATGAACAGCCAATTTTATTAAAAGTAATATTACATTTATTAAATTATACTATCAATACTTTGGGGGTGGGGGGTAAGCCCTTACCAGTGAAGCAAAAATATACAAGGGTTAGTTGTATTATGTGAGATAAAATTAGATTGTTACTCAACCATTTAAATTGTGGTGCATCAGGAAGTCAATATTTTCCTTTTTAATTATCATGTACTATGGAGAATTTTCATTTTAAGACAAATCAACTTAATATTTGGTGGAAATGCTCTTATTATGAGTAATTTAAAGTTTCAATAGGAGAGTTCAGATATAAACTGTTACATTATTTCATTTTTATTATAATGGTTTAAATTAGGAGGGATAGCCAGCACACTTACACCTTGGTGGTACTGGAGTAGAAATTGTTTAGATAGAACACTTAAAACACACAAACAAACACATTTTTAAGGACAAGCTTTCAGTGTTACAGACAGCTGGAGTAGAGAGTAGTCTACTTTCTTGACCTGATGAAGCTGTCTGTGACAGTGAAAGCTTGTCCTTAAAAATGTGTTTGTGTGTTTTAAGTGTTCTATCTAAACAATTTCTACTCCAGTATCACCAAGGTAAGTGTTCTGGCTATCCCTCCTAATTTAAACCATGACTTAGACTAGTGCTTTATTCCAAATAACCTTAATCTTTATTATAAGTAATTAGTCCAATTACATAAGCCTACATTAGGCTATCTATATGAAATATTGTTTTGTTGAGTTGAAAAAATAAAGTTTATGTATATAAATGAATCAATTATCTGCTTGGGTAGGATTTTAGTTCCTTTCACTTTACCTGTAAGTGAGTATCCCAGTGATTACCTGAGGTAAAATATTAAAAATACATTAAATTTATAATTTGATAAGTAATAATTTAAGCTGATTCAGCACACTAAAGTGATGAGAGAGATAAAGATCTGAGGGAAGTGTAATATTTTACTGGTATGAGACTATGTTTTAATTAAAGTTTAACACTATAAGCTCAGAAGTGCTCAAAAGTTAACAGCTTTTGACAAAAAAAAATTAGCTTGAAAGATGAGCATAGCTTAAAATGCCGGATGAAAAAATCTTCAAATATATTTTAGCACAATAGCTTGAAGCCAACACTGTGATTGTCCATTACTAATTACAAAATATGCAAAAATAATAATAGTATAAACTTGAATTCCCTACCAAAATAAATTATGTCTTTAGTATAAGTAGTAGTTTGTAACAAACAAGTATGGATTGTGATTTTGTCATGTTGGAAGGATATCCTATGTACCTATTTGTCAAGCAAATCGAGTTTTGTAAGATCTTCCAAATAATTGTTATTTTCATTATTTAATGTTTCAGGAAAATTATTAAACAGGTCAATTTCCAAAATTAAATAATTGCTTAGTATGGTGATAGTCTGTTCAAGCCACAGCACACTTTATTTTTTTATCGCCTAATCTTGTTAACTGTTCAGGTTATACACATATATCATAAATGTTATTCTAATGGGGAAGGGATGGAGAAGGAATAATTTTAAAGGTATCCAGTATCTGTGTGGAAGGAGGGTGGGAAATCAATGAGGGGGGGGGGGGGGGGAATGTTCAAAAGACTCGAATGAGATTCAAACCCTGATCCCCCCATCTTCAGCATGCAAGTATAAAAAGAGAATCAAACCTGAGACCACACGGCCACTGAAGAGTGTGATGGCAAACTTAAAATACTATAATAAATTTTGAGTGAAACTCACGTGATGCATTTGAGATAATTATTAATGTGACTCATGTATTGTTGAAATGACCTTGATATCTGTATTACACAACTTGTTACTTGTCTATGAAGATTATCCATGACCTTCAGATGTTCTCGCTACAAGCAAGGAATTGGCTTGGCCAGTGGTACTGTGACGGTGCTCCAACCTACACTAGTGGGCAGGCAGTTTTAATGTCTAGTTAATTTAATCGAGTTGGCCGGTGACAAGAAGCTCAAGGTTCAAATTCTGACCAGGTGTACTGAAGAGTTATTTTTCCTAAAATGGTTCTTGGACTCTTCCTCAACATAAATGTGAATGTGATTCCTATAGATTCGACCATCATCTCTATAAATGTGTTCATTCCAGTCAACAAACATTAAAATAACCAGTGAAGGCAAGGAAAGTGAACTGCATTAGATATTAAATTGCGATAGCAATAGCTTTCCTCATCCAATTTGAAGTTCACCGACAGTGGAGGCCTATCTTATGGATTGCTGGGTTAGAGTAAGAAGGAAACAGGAAACAAGGGGCTAAATCAGAGGCATCTCTCGAACTCTTGTTATGATTTCTTGATAAAAGAGGCCACTTTAGGGCCTGTAACACCCAACATAAGCGGACAACAATGTGTAAAGCAATTAGTGCACCCATTGTGGTAGACACCCTGTGTGAACTGAATATCGCGCTGAACTGAACTAAACACTCTCCCAAGACAAATTACCTTCCTTCCACCTCCCCTTCAACTCTCAAAAATGGGAGGAAACTTTCAAAAGTGGTGGGAAACAAAGAACAAACACCACATACAAAACCAATATAAATATTGAACTACGTCAAAAGAAACTAGGTTAAACAAATTATTACACAAAAGCTACTTTACAAAATTAAATATATATATACAGTTCAGAGACTGAACATCCACATTAGTTTTATAAGTACTGATATGTATGAAATTAGCTGGGTAGACTATGATACTAAGTCCCTCCAAGCCTTCCACAAGAGAGTTAAGAAAAATAAATAGCAAAGGTATATAATTATTCTATTATGAGTTTAAAAACAACTCCTAGAGTGACCAAATTGACAAAAGTGCTTCTTTCACAGATGGAATATTAAATAGTAGTAATTTTGTTTAACTTTCCCTATTAAGACTATCCACACTTTGTAGCAAATTTAATTTTTAATAGTTCTCATCACTCTATCCCACCCCTCTTCCTCTATTACAGGATTGCATACCGTCATTAACTTCGATAATAGGCCAGTCTAAAAGAGTTGACAAAAACAGCTGTCAAGTGGTTGTGAAAGGCGTGTGGGGGATTGGGAAGTTGTATAAGGACAGTGGGATGAAGGGAGTATCGTATTTGAGAAGATTCTTATGAAGGTTATTCATGGCGACTGATAATAAATTGAGATGGAGGTAAGGCGACTCTTAATAGATTGAGATGGAGGTAAGGCGACTTTTAATAAATTGAGATGTGTAACCATGTTACAAAAAGAAAACAACAAGCTCAATCAAATGGGAGAACACTCACCCTCTGCCCTGTTGAACTTAAACAGCGGAGCACATGTTCCGCGACCTCCTCTCCCTAGAACTCAATCCCACGGACTAAATGGGGATATGATCCACCGGTCTGCTTATGAAGGAAGCCCCACCCCGAAACAAATGAGTGACGGCAACTCCACGAGTTTATTCTTAGTTTCCACCGCCTGGATGGTTCCAGCACTTCCTACGAGTTCCTAGAGTCACCACAATCCTTCCTGAGCGCTGTTTGTCTCCCATCTTCCGCTCCATTTTTCCCTCCCTTTTTCCCTCTACCTGTGGGCATGTCATGTATTCGTGCTGGCTATATATTGCGACGTTCCTTTGGTGTGAGCACTCATTGTATCACTGTCTTACTAAGTGAGACCGGCAAATTAAGCTTAGACTTAATTATATTCTTCAAAATTATCTTTGGGTTATATTATGGGGAACCTTTCAAAATAATTATTTTCGGACTTACTAATTTAAATTTATATTACAGGATGGTTTTTTTTATATCGGCGTGGTTAATTTGCAACCACCTATCTATTAGTATTTTTCTTACTAGGGAAACTTAACCATTCTCCTATGCAACGCAACTTCTGTTTCGCCGCTTGCGTCTAATTGCGCTCTTGCCGTCTGATTAGCAGTTGATGTTATTTTCAGAAAATTCTGAGTATGTTTAACTTAGGTAGTTCAAATTTACATATTGTTATGTGGGGACCGAGCACTTTAACGTTCAGATATGTACTTATAACTTTAACTGTTTCAAACTTATGTTATGTTGTGGTGATAAAATCAAATAGTATTTGTGTGAGTAAATAATTCCTTGATAGCCTAAATTTACATTTTATCATGTTGGAATCGAGGACTGTAAGCAATATGCTCATAACAATTATTGCTTTGAAATTAATATTTGATAGTATGAGAAGGAAGCTCTTAAACTATTAGCATAGCGCTTTGTATCTTTGATAGCTTTGAATTACATTAGATTGCTATGGGAAAGCGGAACGCTTTGATTCCTTAGATTTATGGCTTATTACTTAATTTCTTTAAACCCCAGTTTGGGCTGAGCACATATATATTTAGTACTGTTCTATTAAACTTTGATGTATTTGAATATTGTTTGGATTGTAAGATATCTCCAAGTATAACTTACGTTATGTATCTTAATTTATGGCTTATTACTTAATTTCTTTAAACCCCAGTTTGGGCTGAGCACATATATATTTAGTACTGTTCTATTAAACTTTGATGTATTTGAACATTGTTTGGATTGTAAGATATTTCCAAGTATATCTTACGTTATGTATCTTAACTTTGATTACGTTAGAGTACGTATTATTAGCACATGAGTGTAAGGCACTTAGTAAATTCATATGGAAGTAAGGCAGCTCTTAATAAATTCAGATGAAGGTATGATGACTCTCTGAATGTGTGTGAAGATTGAACTTGAAAACGAATAACATTTAATACAGTTAAAATTAGTTTTTTATTATACTTACAAATTTTTCATAACACCTTCTAGCTAAAAGTCTAACTTTGATTTACTCCACTTAGCACATAAATAGACTTATTTTACAAAAAAAAAAAAAAAAGTTGGAACCAATAACAAATATAATGTTATAGTGAGAAATGATCTTACATTTGAAATTGTGATATAAACGCTGACTCTGGAAGAACCAATCTGAAGAATATTTCAGTAGACATCTTGTTTGTGTTGTCAACTTTACTGGTAACAGTAGTTTTAGCATAGCGGTGTTGGATCTTGGACTCTGCATGAAAACTAAGAATATTAGCTGGGGTAGTCTGCAACAAAAATTAAGGCTCATTTTACTATAATGTGCATTGATTGATTCAGTGCATTGATACCATAGTCACAATTATCATTTATACAACTGTTCTGGTGCTTGGCTATTTAATCCATCACTGAGCATAAAATTAATTAAATTAGCATATAGCGAGATTAATTAGCTTTATTCAATGAAAATGCTTTGAAGCTTTCAACAAAAAACGGTTACTGCTGACCAGTAAGTTGAATTTGGAAATGAGGAAGAAACTGATGAAATGCCCCATTTGCAGCAGAAACTTGGACTTTCAAGAGAAGATGGAAAAGAAATACAAAGAGCTCTCAAGTGTGGTGTTGGAAAAGAAAAAATCAGGTTGGACAGACAAGGTGATAAATGTAAAAGTCATAAGATAAGTGGGTGAGAAGAGAACCATTTTGGATGTGATTCTTCAGTACAAAGCAAACTGGATTGGACACATCCTTAGAAGGAACTTACTTTTGCACAATGTCATAAAAGGCCAGGTTGAAGTAAAGAGGAAAATTCTGGGAGATGAAAGAGGAGACAGAGGGCAGGACACACTGGTGTTCTGAGTTCACTGACAGAATAATAATAATAATAATAATAATAATAATAATAATAATAATAATAATAATAATAATAATAGTGAAGAAGAATATAATGATGATGATGAAGATTATGAAGATGAAGATGATGAAGATGATTATGATGATAATGAAGATGATTATGATGATAATGAAGATGATTATGATGATAATGAAGATGAAAATGATGATGATTATGATGACGATGAAGAAGATGAAGATAAAGATGATTTTGATGATGATGAATATGATTTTGATGATGAAGATTATGATGATGATGATGATGATGATGATGATGATGATGATGATGATGAAGATTATGATGATTATGATGACGATGAAGATGATGAAGACGATGATGATAGTAATAATATTAATCATAATAATAATAACAATAATATTAATCATAATAATATGTATTATTATTATTCAGGGCATCTAAAGATTTTTTGGTGTTTCATTCTTGACTTTTTCTTGACCTTAGATTCATTTTCTTGGCCTTTTTTTAATATAAATTAGAATGACAACATTCGGAAAGTAAAAAGGTGTATGTATAGTTTTAATAATATCCCCTACCAAGAGAGCCAGTTGAGATGAAAATCAAACTTTTAACTGTCCAAAGAAAAATACTTACAAAGTATTTTGCACACAGCAAAAGTGTTTGGTTTGCATTTTTGGATGAGGTATGGTTTAAGAAAATAGGTACCGTATTTAATTAAGTAAATTTAATATGATATTTTCACTATTAAAATTTGATAATAGATAGACACAAACAAAAATATAACATTAAAACAATATTAATTAAGAATAAATAATATTGATAAGCATAGTTTTCAATCAAATGAGAAAGGTAAAAATGTAGAAAGGTTTTACAAATAAGCACAAGCAATAAAACAAGGAATCAACTGTTTAAACAGTTTTGATTGAAATACATAATTTCAATAACACCTTGTCATGGTAACCAGTCTACTTTATTTTTTTTAAGAGTTATTATTTTGTCATCCAATGTGGTAACGTCTTCATTCCGTTCACAAGTCTTCTTTTTGTATCTTGGCGAGGCTAGTAATTTTGTTTGATGTTTTTGATCAACTTCATTTTTCTTAATCTTGAGGGCTTAGCTATAATTTTTGATGATGCATTTCTTGAATCAGAATTATTGAAACGCCTTTCCAATGCAGCATTTTCATGAAACATTATCAGAATGTTATGAAAGAACTTAGCCATGCCATTATTGGTCACTTTTGCATCAACTAGAACACTCATGAGTAATGCATCAAGATTTAGTTTCTCAGAGTAGAACTTAAGAAATACCTCTCTAAGAGATGGCATGTTATATTTATAAACAAATTTTTCAAAGGCTACAGTGACTCGAGAAACTTGTAATGTGTCACTTGTGATTAAATCTAGAGAGAGAAAATCTTTGATTTTAAAGGTTGTTTTAAGAGGAGTTTCTCATGAAACAAAAGCAAATACTTCTTGCATTCTTGTTTGAAAGAAAGCACTTGTGAATTATTCTGATCTTTACAAGCAATACTGGCTCCAAAACCAATAGTAACTTCGGAGGCAATCTTCAATACAACAGGATCTGACACACCTATTTTCATTAATCGCAATATTATTATTATTAGCACCGCGTCTTACTACCCGTTCGGGTTATACGCACTTACGCTAATGTGTAATGGTAGGCTGATTGTGAGATGAAATGGAGGACCTACAGTTTAACGTGGAATCCGAACCACGGTGGAGGCCTGGCATTCCCCACATTCACAAGAGGTCTTGTCAGAGGTGAAGGAAGGGTTTGGAAATCAGATAAATCTGTGCCGGGACCGAGGATTGAACCCCGGCCGCCAGCACAGAAGTCTGACACCTTACCCCTAGACCACCAGGTCACCCCATTAATCTCAATAAGTTATTAACATCATCCATAATAGATTTATTAGTTATGCGACACTTTACACTTTATATCAACATGTGTAGTCTTTGATCTAAAAAAAATTGGAAAAAGAGCTCAAATTCAAAGGCAATTGATATCATAAATTCCAACATCGTTACCAACAGCTTATCTACCATGGCGAATTTCACTTTGCCAATATTTGTTGATGCTCATGAGTTTCTTTCAACAGCTTCTATGATGAAATGTAATTATTACAAGTGCCCATTTTATGACTTTAAAATGTTCAACCCACCTAATAACACAAAATTTTGGTGGAAAAATTGGAGATAAAGTGCTCCAAGAGTATTCACTTTTCATGGGGATGTCCTTGAATAGATAAGAGAGCATGGAGAAGCTCATGAATTTTCCATCAAGTCTTATGATGAGACATTTTATAAGCAAAGAGAAATATATTGATGATGATGATGATGATATCAAAAGTTATAGAAAGATTTAAATTGTAAAATAATCTGTTGAGTTGCTACAATCTAGTGTAGTGCATTTTCCTCCTTGACAGAAACTTATGGCTGTGAAGGACTATTTTAGTAGCCTGGACTGCTTGGTTTGTATAGTGGTAATCTGGCCAAGTACTAACCAATAGCTTTAAACTCAGAACTTCTCATCTTGATGTGTTGTATGGCCTGCATGAAAAGTGTATTAAAAATCATGATTTTAATATAAAATTTTAAATATTAGCTTGAATAACAACTGAAAGAGGGAAGGCTAACTATAAATGTTCTTGCACACCATTAGATTTTCATGATCTATAAATTGAAGATTCAAACCAGAGTATTTTTTATTATTATTTTATTTAGT
Source organism: Timema cristinae (assembly GCA_039000515.1). Classification (NCBI taxonomy): domain Eukaryota; kingdom Metazoa; phylum Arthropoda; class Insecta; order Phasmatodea; family Timematidae; genus Timema; species Timema cristinae. Next base: position 4,438 of record JBCFYV010008490.1, on the reverse strand, counting down.
ACCGCGTCTTACTACCTGTATGAGTTATATGCTTAAATACTAATTACACTAATGGATTAAGAATTGAGAAGGTTGAATTTAGAGGAAGTGAACCTGCATTTGCATGGAGGTAGAGTGGAAAACCATTCAGGGAAAACCCCTCCCAGTTCACCTTACCAAGATTCAAATCTCGATCTCCCCATCCTTGGCAGTCGAGCTCAACAAGACTAGCGCATTAGCCAACTACGCCACCGAGGTGGTTCAAATCAGAGTAAACTTATATAACATGTATGTGCCAATAATAATAATTTAACAAAAATTGAGTTTATTTAAGTATTTTTTGTAGCTATTTTGCTATTCAGAGAACACAGGTTAACACACGATGTGCGTGCACACAAGCACTCTCACACACATGTATAGCCTACATACCTAATCACACTGTTCTCTTAAAGGGTAGGCAAGAAACTGTGCATGTAGCTCAAAAACCACAACTTCCTACTTATTCCATCCTTGCTGACTTTCTCCACACTTCCATATCCTTATATAATCCCTTCGCTTCAACAATACCCATACACTGAGTCATGCATACTAATTTATTCTTAAAACTCTTAATGTTTCTCCTTTTCACACATTTGTCCACAACATTAAGCCATATTTTACATGACCTACCACTTCCTTTTGATCCACACACTATACCTTAATGTATTTGTTTCATCACTCGATTCACACTAATTCTTCCAGCACATCCAAACCAATGTAAGACACTTCTTTCACATTTAGGGGCCTGCCTATTGGATTACAATTCAAACCACATATATACTTTAGATATCTCATTCCAACCGCATTCACCTTGCTTTTGGGTTTCTACTGACAAACCCACACTTTACATCTATAAAACAATGTTGACATCAACACACTTTCATGCACCATCAAACTTGTCTCCTTCGATACTACTTCATTCTTTGCAATAGTCCACATACACCCAACTAATCTCTGAGATGCATTCACCTGTCTGTCAATTTCACCATCTATCTTTCCATTTTTACAGAACATTCTGCACAGATACACAAAATCATTCACTTGTTATAACAATTTTCCATTTATACTAAGCTGACATTTATACAAAGATCCATTCTGCCCCTCGTCACATTCAAACGATTTAATGCATTCTGCAAGTCACCTTCATTCTCGGCCATTAATATGGCATCATATGCATATAAAAGTACATTCACATTGCCAATATGTAGACCAAACGCGTCCTGACAAGCATCCCTCATACACTTATCCATAAAAAAAATTAAAAAGCATGTAGACATAACACAACCTTGTTTAACACCATGTTCAATGTCAATCCATTCATTGAAAGCCCCACCCACCCTAACACACACACTTTACTTCCATCATACACCACCTTGATTGCATTTACTAACCATGAACTCACACCATACTTTCTAAGAACATTCCATAACATATTCCTAATCACCCAATTGTACGCTTTCTCTAGATCAACAAATTCACAATAAACTTTCTTCCTTATTGCCATACATTTCTCAATCACCTGTTGCAATGTGTTGCAACATGCACCTGGTGTGGAACCACATTTCACACCTCAAATCTTGTCCACAGTTTGTTCACCCAACCTTTCAATTGAAATTCTCCCAAAAAACTTTGCCTGGAATACCCAACAAACCCTATAATTCTTACATTCATTCTTACTGCCTTTGCACAAAGAAACAATGACAACATTCTTCCAGTCACTAGGAACATTCAAAATCATTTCAATACTAGAATTATGTAAGCCCTTGGGATAGCAAACAACACGTCACTATGGCAACAACCATTTTAACTTTCAGATAAACTTTATCAGGTACTTAAACTTCCCGATAAAAATGTGATGGATAAATACATTTTATCTGGCAGATAAATGCTATATGGCAGTCAGAGGACACACTTTTAATTTATCCACCAGATAGAAATATTTATCTACTAGATTAATATTTATCCAGGAGTCATAAGACCGGCCCTTAAAGGTATGACTTCCTACCCAAAAGCTTTTTTTAAACTACTAATAATTAATGTTACATAATGCAACTTAAATAATAAATTGAAAAACGACACCTGGAAATAAGAATCAAACCTTTAATTTTTCAATTAATTCTAATAATTCAATCACGGCTAATCCCTGTAATTAAAATCATTCTTCCATTTTGATTTGCTTGGAATGTACAATGTATAAAGCCATAACTGAGTCTCCGGTTGCTGTGATATCAATGATAGCTGTTAGTGGCCGATTATATCCACACATCCATCAGAGACTTCGCCTTAAAATATGAGTGAAGAATTTCTGGATAGCTCAGTAGTAGAGCATTGGTATGCTAAGTTAAAGATCCTCCAGGTTTGATTCCCGTATCCAGGTGTGATTTTTCAATGTACTATTCAAATAAAATACTTAATGTTAATGGAATTAGCTTTACGACAATACCTGAAGTAGGCCTACATAATTATAATTCAACCATATAGCTCTTTCAATCAAAATTAATCTGTTATAACAAATTTCCTCCCCAAAATGAGCTAGTTTTGTCTTCAAATTTAATCTTTCAAAATTAATTTATTTCAAGATTTTACATTTTGTTTTATATGTAACCCTCACCACATAACATTTTTTAACATCAAGTTTAAAAATAATTTACAATTACAATCAAAAGAAAAGTAATATTGATACAGTACTCATTAAGAATATGGGTAGAAAAATATTGATGTCGTAATAGTATCGAAAGAAAAGTATCAATATCGATTTTTTTGTTAAATGCTTTTTCGTTATCAATCTTCTCAAAAAAAACTTCTCTAATTCACTTCTGCCAGGTTCCCTTATTAACTACATATTGTTTATATAGATCTACTCTATCAAGATATATTATAAACTAATGACAAACAATAGAAGAATGGATGCCCTGTCCTGCTTTATGCTTAAAGAACGCAAATATATTTTCTGCTTCATCTGCTTGGGGCACCCTTAAGTTGACTAAGTTCATTTAGCTCTACAAAAGCTTCTTTTGTTTAGTTTGTGATGAGCATAGTCATTGATAAAATAAGGGGTAGTAGACTGGTCGCCACTCACTCTGTCACCCGGTCACGCATCTGGATGTATTGATAAACAAAGATGAACTATAAGCTAAAATGATTGATACTAGAGTTGCAGAAAATGAATGAGAATTGAGAAATAGTGTAATTTGTTCTTCCTACACGGTCCACCCTAATAAACATTTAATCTCAGCATGAGTGAAGATAACCAAAAAGTTGTTTATTTCGATACTGATCCGATACCGGAATGTGAGTACTAATATCAGTAAAAGTATCAGGAAAAATATAGAGTAAAAAAATTACTAGGCTAGTATCAAAAGGAAAATATCAATATTAGTAAACAATTTTTTTTTCACATCCTTTTTACAAATAGGACTATAATGATAAATTTTGGGAGACAACATGGCCGGCTGATATTCTGTTTCTTTAGTAAGTTAGTTAGTTGTAGTTTGTTTAAAAAAAATTAGTAGCAAGCTAATAAATTCACCGTATTATTATGTATGTAAGAATAATCATAAAGGGCATGGTACCCTTTATCCGGTCCATTTTAGGTTTTTTTTCAGTGATAAGGTGCGATGTTTAGATATTTTATTCACTTTATTATACACATAAAAATATATAGAACCAAATGACACTAAAATGAATACATTTTTAATACTTTTAATAAACATTACATCCAAACATAGCACAACAACAAATCACCCAAATCCCTTTTAAAATGTAAATATTGACAATGGCTTGTAACTTTCCCATGGTCCTGTGCTGTGCACATTGCACATTATAAAGATATGGTGTCATCGGGTGATGTGTACCACCCGCGTTTAGTTATTACATTGAAAAGTTTGTTTTACCTATAATTATAAATTGACCTTATCACACGGAAGGTTGGTTAAATCAGTTGGGAAAGTGTCATAATAATGATTGTCTTATATCCATGACATCATCAATATTATGTTCAGAAGATACTCCATAGCTTAGTTGAATGGAACTTTTTCTTATATAAGGTAGAAACAAAGGTTATTTTATTCAAATATATTCTATATGTTTTGATGTTAGTAAAAATATACGGCTGATATCAATATCCCAGTTATTTTGGGGGGAAAATCACCAAGAATAGAACGGTTAGAGTGTGCAGTCACCTCATAGAATATTTGTTTTTTGATTAGAGAAAAGAAAGAAACAAATTGTACAGGTTTGGTGATAAGTACCATCATCATAATATATTATTGTACCTTTGTGTAATTAAGAAAAAAAAATGTTTCTGACATTCAAACTAAGAGTACAATCACCGATACCAATGAAAGAGAATAATACAAATTAATAAAAACCTTCAAAACGGGTGGTTCTCCTACACCCAAGGCACTAGTAGGGGTTGTCA
>JBCFYV010008471.1:0-32500 GCA_039000515.1 Timema cristinae | reverse complement strand
ATCGATACATATCTTAGAAGGAGTGTTGAAAGTATTAACATAAAAATGTCCCTCGTTCTCTAAAGAAACGCTATTTTCAAACGTATAATTTTCCGCCAGACCTGTCCCGTAACTAGCGCATCTACGTTTTTCCATATCCATCTATTATTGTTGAGAGCGGAAGGATACTTCGGTCGTGTGAAGCTTTCACCCTCCCGCTCTCCATCCCACAAATAGGTTTCAGAACTTTCCATCTCACTAGAACAGGGCCAAGGGCCTTAAATTGTTTAAGGTTTCAAACAGCTTTCTGCACACAAGCGCGCATCACCCACACCCACAAAAACAACACAAATGACCGAAGAAAGCAATACTACATAAAGTGTGTATAATTGTTAGCTTGTAATATTTACATACGTTCAACCTTTAAAAACTAAATGTAAATACAATTATTAATGACATTATCAGATTTTGCTTATTTATTTTTGCGCTAAATCCTTTTCTAGCCCATACGGGGAGACGCTTTATAGCCCCCGAAAATGGTAAGGAGGAAATTAGAATAATGTGTACCAGCATTCACGTGGAGGAAAGAGGAACCCATTTAAGAAAAGACCACCCTTAGAACACTCGAATGGGATCAGAACCCCGTCCTTCTCACCAGCTTGCGAACAGACCAGACGAAGTATAAATAATATTTAATACTAATAATAATAATAATATTTAGCACCGCGTTACTACACGTACGGGTTATACGCTTTAGTACTATTTTCACTAAGTGGAATTAGGAATTTGGAAGGTTGAATTAGAGGAAGTGAAACCCGCTATTGAGTGGAGGGAGAGTGAAAACCATTTAGGAAAAACCACCCCCAGCTCACACGAACCTAGATCGAACCTCGATCTCCCCGACCTCAGCAGTCCGAGTCACAACATGATAGCGCGTTAAGCCAACTACGCCACCGAGACGGGTCAGACAAGTCGAACCACATCAATTAACATCCCATAATTTAGGGCTTTGGGTAAAAAAAAAAATTCAGATGTATATTTCCTATATCTAATATAAGTTTAAACAAAATCCTCACAAATCCATTCAGTAAGTGACAAACAGATAGACAGATAGAGAGACCAAACCATCGAACTGAAATAATATAAAATTAAATATTATACTTTTCTCATAGAACGAATTGTATTGTGAAAAAAGATTGATTTCCGAGATATGACGAATGTTACGTTTTATGTGAACAGAACTCAAAAAGTGATTTTACATTTCTAACTTTCCCCGTGTCAACCTGTCTCGATCACAAATCCAAATGGTTGATAGATTTTGTTTCAAACTTCTAGATATTACATGCAATATATCTACAAAAGTTTATTTTTATTTCCACCCTAGCCCTTTAATTAACTATAGTTTAAATTAGGGTAGTTTTGTTAATACAAATTTTTCAAAAAATTTGTCTAAGGAATTTGATAAAAAGAGGATATCTAGATTTGATTGACATGACTAATAACACTGTCATTTGGTATTCGGAAAATTCGTTGAAAGGTAGTTTAACTGACAGTTTAAAAAAAACTGAAATATGTTTTTTAATTTTAATGTTTTTAACAAAAAAAAGATGGTTATTGATTGGAACAAAGTGGTATCTGTTAATTAATTGTATAAAAATAGCTATGAAGATTTATTTTAAAAAATAACTAAATAAAGATTCACCATGGAGTATTTTTTTCATAATTTGATTTTTTCTAAAGATCAATAATTATTTTGATATCGGGGAACTATTTTACATATGAAGAATAATGTAATCTTTTATTTATCTAAAACAAATTAATTTAATTTGTACTTTACTTACAACAAATACAGAAACTTTAGACATTTTTTAAAATTGACCTTCAGGATTAATTTCAAACGGGAATCGTAGATAGTTTTTTTATTTTAAATAAGACATGTTTTAATTTTTTTTAAATAACAAATTACTTTAAAGATAGCTTAAAAAGAAATTACTTTTGAAAATATACATGAATTATAATGTGCAATTGAGTAATATTAAAATGTATAATTAAAGCGTTATTACTGTGATTGAACAAAATGATGTTTTTGTTTTACTACGGATAGTTACCTCAAATCCTATTGTTTGAAAATTATTCTCGACCCCATAATACGAAATATAAGTATGTCTGGTGCGATTAAGTCGTACCATTTATTTGATTGGGAACACACAGAACAAGTTAAATTAATTAATTATTATATATTTTTTTTTTTTTTTCAATTCAATAATTTGTCTTGATATGCAGAAAATAAAGAACTATGAAATTTGCAGGAATTTGCAGCATTTCTGTACATCCAAATTGCAGTGAAATAAGACACATGAAACAATTCATTATTGGTTATTTTACTGTCCAATTAATGAAATATCTGAAACGGTAGTTCTAAGATACTTTTTAATCATGTGCAACACAATATATTATTTATAAAGAAGCCTATAACTAAAAAATATAGACATACTTCTAAGTAAATATGTAAGCTATACGCGTTTTAAACCGCCTCGGTGCGTAGTTGCTAATGCCAAGTTTCGCGCGAGCTAGATCTGCCAAGGACGGGATATTCGAGGTTTTAAATCTCGGTCTGGTAGTGGGGGTGGTTTTTTCCTCAATTATTTTCCATTCCTCCCTACACGCAAATGCTGTAAACTTCTCTAAATTCAACCCCCCCCCCCCCCAATTCCTAATCCATTATCGTAACTAGTTACTAAAGCGTATAACCCCAAATGTTAGTAAGATGCAGGCTAAATAAATAATAATAATAGTAATAACAATTACTTGTATAGGGAAAATCTATTTAGTTTATGGAAGAACAATTATTCCTGGCAGATGGCGAAATTAAACAGGCGATGATAATAAGTATACAATAGACTAGGGGGAGTGCAAATTTCGAACAAACATAAGCTTCGAACCTTCACTTCAAAAAATCTCCCAGTTCGAAGATTTCACCAATAAAAATATTGGCAGCTAGAATACTAAATTATGTTCATTTACTGGCATTCTGAAACTGTTATATCCTAACAAAACAACATTAATAAGAACAAATCTGAAGTAATTGAAATGCTTGTTGTGGATAAATGCTTGATTTACAGATTGTCACAAAATATTACAAACCCAGAGCAATCAAAAAACATTTTTCCAATAATTTGTTGTATATATACAATTTAAATAACCACAGTAATATATACTATCAACCATAAAACAACTCACATAAAATATTCAAACTTCGATTCGCCTTGGAATAATTCATTTATTCGATTGAGCTCACTAGAAATGAAAAAGTGGACTTTGCGCACCCCTGCAATTTACCGACAAACATAACCAATTAAGGACAATCTTGTACTACACATCCACCTCCTAACACCTTGATATTTACTAATTGGATAGTAGAATGAATCTTTTGCAAATCAGACATTAACCATCTGTTGCAACCAATATTTATGCCAGCTCTCTGACTCATGGTCAACCATCAACGTGACCCAGGAGGGCGAGCATTAGGGTCAGATTAAAAACAAATGTCTTTTAATATCTCTGTCCGCCTGTAGTCTACAACACGCGTCTTAAAAATTTCAAATAAAAATTTTAGAATATACCTTCTTTGAAAGGGTGATTCGCAAGAATTGTCTGAAATAAACAAAAATGGTCAGCCAAATGCTGGTAAATATTCTAGTTATTTTTTTACACCACTTATAAAACAAAAATTATATCTGTTCATCCCATGGTCATATGTTATTTTGGCCCCGACCAAAGAAAATGTTACGTACAGTAAAAAAACGTCTTGTCGAGACCACATTACAAACAATTTTTAGTACTTATCTACATCGTTAGAAATCTTTACTGTCCTCATACTCATAAAAAATAGCTGAATTCGCAGTAGTCCATTGGTCGTGGATATCGTGACGTTATGTGGGGTTTCAATGGGAATAAAAGATTGAACGACGACGAACAAAGAGTTACGAATCTCTTCTATAAAAAATATCTTCTTTTGAGCCTTTCAATGAGACCTATGGATCAACATTACATCCTTATAATCTCGTGTGTAAGCCCTCTGTGATTAGAAAAAATACAGCGACTGTAGAAACACGTTTTACGAAGGTGTGTTTCTTTTGTTTATGTGCTTGAAATACAGTATTTTATTATTTATTTGTTTATATGTACTATAAGTAATAACATATATAATTGATTATAAAAAAACGTGTAAGTTTGAACAGATTGATTATTATGAACCATACGACTTGATGATAAAACAGTAATAACCACAGTTCCCTACCTTATTCACCAAGATGTGAATGGGCTAGCCCCCATTTACTGATTAAATATTTTTAGCTGTCGGGATCAATCCCGATACCCGATAACAACTACTGCCTAATTGAGCTAAGAATCATACAGGGTATTTAAATGGGTATAGTATAATATGTATTTTATATATATGGTATATATATGTATTAATATATGGTGTGTGGTGACAAATTAAAAAGAATAAAATAAATAATTTTATATAACTGATTTAATGACTTTGCAATAAACTAGATATTATAAATAACTAATATTAATTTATTTGCAAAGTCATTAAATCAGTAATATATAATTTATTTTATTCTTTTTAATTTGTAACACACCAACCTCCCCCACACATATATATACATACATAATATATACACATATATATAAATACATATATACATATACCCATTTAAATACCCTGTATGAATCCTTAGCTCAATTGGCAGTACGTCTGTATCGGGTATCGGGATCGATCCCCGACAGCCTAAAAATATTTATCAGGTAAATTGGGGCTAGCCCATTCACATCTGGTGAATAAAGGCTAGGGAACTGTGTGTTATTACTGTTTTATAATCAAGTCGTATGTTCATATAATCAATCTGTTTCAAACGTACACGTTATATAATCAATTATATATGTATACATATAGATACATATAAACAAATAAATAAATAAACATACCTGTATTTCAAGCACATAAACAAAGAAACACACCTTCGTAAAACGTGTTCTACAGTCGCTGTATTTTTTCTAATCACAGAGGGCTAACACACGAGATTATAAGGATGTAATGTTGATCCATAGTCTCATTGAAAGGCTTCAAAGAAAGATATTTTTTTATATGAAGATTCGTAACTCTTTTTTTTCCGTCGTCGTTCAATCTTTATTCCCATTGAACCCAACATAACCGTCACCGATATCCACCGACCAATGACTACTGCGAATTTAGCTATTTTTTTATGAGTTTGAGACAGTAAAGATTTCTAACGATGTAGATATGTACTAAAAATAGTATGTAATGTGGTCTCGACAAGAACGTTTTTTACTGTACGTAACATTTCTTTGGGGGGCCAAATAACATAAACATGGATGACCAGAATATAACTTTTTGTTTATGAAGTGGTGGTAAAACAAATAACTAGAATATTACCAAGCATTTGGCTGACCATTTTTGTTTATTTCAGACAATTCTTGCGAATCACCCTTTTCAAAAGGGGTATTTAAATATTTATTTTGAAATTTTCTAAACGCGTGTTGTAGACTACAGGCGGACCAGATATTAAAGACAATTGGTTATAATCTGCCCTAGCCCGCCCTCCTGGGTCACGTGATGGTTGACCATGAGTCAAGAGAGACTGGCATAATTTTGTTTGCAACAGATGGATAAATGTATTATTTGCAAAAAAATTCATTCTACTATCCAATTAGTAAATATCAAGGTGTTAGGAGTGGATGTGTAGTACAAGATGTACTTGATTAGGTTAAGTTTGTCGGTAAATTGCAGGGTGCGCAAAGTCCACTTTTTCATTTCTAAGTGAGATCCAATCGAATAAATGAATTATTCTCAAGGCCGAATCGAAGTTTGAATATTTTTTGTTAGTTGTTTTATGGTTGAAAAAGTATAAATACTGTGGTTATTTAACTGTATATATACACACAAATTATTTGGAAAATGTTTTATTGCACAGTGTTTGTAATATTTTGTTACAATCTGATAAATCAAGCAATTATCACAACAAGCAATTCAATTACTTCAGATTTTTTCATATTAATATTGTTTTGTAAAGGATATAACAGTTCAGAATGCCAGTAATTGAACATACATTTAGTATTCTAGCTGCCAATATTTTTATTGGTGAATCTTCGAAACTGGAGATTTTAGAAGTGAAGTCGAAGCTAATGTTTGTTTCGAAACTTCGCACTCCCCTAGTCAATTGTATACTTATTTATAATCAGCCTGTTTAATTTCGCCATCTGGCCAGAGATAATTGTTCTTCCATTAACTAAATAGATTTTCCCTATACAAGTAATTGTTATTACTATTATTATTATTTATTTAGCACTGCATCTTACTAACCATTTGGGTTATACGCTTAAGTACAGTTACGCTAATGGATTAGGAATAGGGGGAGGGGGGTTGAATTTAGAGGAAGTTAACCCGCATTTGCGTGTAGGGAGAATGGAAAATAATTGAGGAAAAACCACTCCCACTTCACCAGACCGAGATTAAAACCTCAATATCCCCGTCCTTGGCAGTCTAGCTCGGCGCGAAACTAGTGCATTAGCCAACTACGCCACCGAGGCGGTTTAAAAACGCGAATAGCATTCACATAATTACTTAGAAGTATGTCTATATTTATTTAGTTTGTAGGCCTACTTTATAAATATATATTGTGTCTGCACATGACTTAAAAAGTATCTTAGCACTACCGTCAGATATTAATAATTTGACAGTAAAATAACCAATAATGAATTGTTTCATGTGTCTTATTTCACTGCAAATGGCATGTACAGAAATGCTGCAAATTCCCTGCAATTTCATAAGTCTCTTTATTTCTCATATCAAGAAAAATTATTGAAATAAAAAAAAAATAGAAATTATAATTAATTTTAACATTTTCTGTGTGTCCCAATCAAATAAATGGTACGACATAATCGCACAGACATACTTATATTTCGTATTATGGGGTCGAGAATAATTTTCAACAATAGTATTTGAGTAAACTATCCGCTAGTAAAACAAACATCATTTTGTTAATCACAGTAATCACGCTTTAAATATACATTTTAAATTACTCAAATTGCTCATATATTTCATGTATATTTTCAAAAGTAATTTATTTGTAAGCTATCTTTAAATTATTTGTTATTTAAAAAAAATTAAAACATGTTCTTATTTAAAATAAAAAACTATTTACAGATTCCCAGTTTGAATTTAATCCTGAAGGTCAATTTTTAAAAAAGTCTAATAATTTGTTGTAAGTAAAGTACAATTAAATTAATTTGTTTTAGATAAATAAAGATACATTATTATTCATATGTAAAATAGTTCCCCGATATCAAAATAATTATTGATCTTTAGAAAAAATCAAATTTGAAAAAAATACTCCATTGGTTAACCATTATTTAGTTATTTTTTAAAATAAATCTTCATAGCTATTTTTAATACAATTAACTTAACAGATACCCACTTTGAACCAATCATAACCAATTTTTTTTGTAAACATTAAAATAAAAAACACTCATTTCCAGTTTTTTTAAACAGTCAGTAAACTACCTTTCAACGAATTTTTTCCGAATAACAAATGACAGTGTTATTAGTCATGTCAAACAAATCCTAGATATCCATTTTAAAAAAATCCTTAGACCAATTTTTGAAAAATTTGTATTTAAAAAACTACCCTAAATTTAAACTATAGTTAATTAAAGGGCTAGGGTGGAAATAAAAATAAACTTTTGTGATATTGCATGTAATATCTAGAAGTTTGAACAAAATCTATCAAACCATTTTGGATTTGTGATCGAGACAGGTAGACACGGGAAAGTTAGAAATGTAAAATCCACTTATTTGAGTTCCTGTTCACATAAAACGTAAACATTCGTCATAATCTCGAAATCAATTCTTTTTCACAATCACAATACGTTCTATGAGAAAGAAATAATAGTTAATTTTATAATTATATCAGTCGATGGTCTCTCTATCTGTCTATCTGATTGTCACTAACTGAAATGGTGTGATGAATTTTGTTTAAACTTATATTAGGTATAGGGAAATACTTCCTGGATTATTTTACCCAAGCCCTCAAATTAAGGGATTGTTAATTGATGTGTCGACTTCGTCTGACCCGTCTCGGTGGCGTAGTTGGCTAACGCGCTTGTCGTGTTAGCTCGACTGCTGAGGACGGGGAGATCGAGGTTCGAATCTAGGTCGGGTGAGCTGGGGGTGGTTTTTCCTAAATGGTTTTCCACTCTCCCTCCACTCAATAGCGGGTTCACTTCCTCTAATTCAACCTTCCAAATTCCTAATCCATTAGTGTAAATAGTACTTAAAGCGTATAACCCGAACGGTAGTAAGACGCGGTGCTAAATATAATTATTATTATTATTATTATTATTATTATTATTATTATTATTATTATTATTATTATTATTATACTTCGTCTGGTCTGTTCGAAGCTGGTGAGAAGGACGGGTTCTGATCCCAATCGAGTGTACTAAGGGTGGCTTTTCCTAAATGGTTTCCCACTTATCCTCCACGTGAATGCAGGTACACATATTCTAAATTCCACCTTACCCATTTTCGGGATAAATGCGTCTCCCCCGTATGGGTAGAAAGGCTTAGCGCAAAAATAAATAGCAAAATCTCATAATGTCATTAATAATTGTATATTACATTTAGTTTTAAAGGTTGAACGTATGTAAATATTACAAGCTAACAATTATACACACTTTAAAGTAGTATTGCTTTATTCGTTCACTGTGTGTTTTTGTGGTGTGGGTGTGCGCGCTTGTGTGCAGAAGCTGTTGAGACCTTAACAAATTAAGGCCCTTGGCCCTGTGGAGTGAGTGAAAGTCTGAAACCTATTTTGTGGATGGAGAGCGGGAGGTGAAAGGCTTCACAACCGACCGAAGTATCCTTCCGCGCCAACAAAACAGATGGATCATGGAAACCGTAGATGGCGCTAGTTACCGGACAGGTCTTGCGGAAAAATTATACGTTTGAAAATAGCAGTTTTCTTGAGAACGAGGGAAATTTTATGTTAATACTTTCAACACTCCTTCTAAGATAATGTATCGATGTTTATTAATTGTTACATTTTCTTATTTTTTGTGATGAATCCGTCCGTTTTCTATTGAAAAATGTCAATTTCATCGATAGTTGATCACTTTTAAAAGTATAGAGGAGGTGTGTTATAAAAAGTATTACTTAATCAACACGCTTTTATTCTTGAAAACAAACTGTTTTCGAAAAGAAAATTGCAAAACAATTAAAAAAAATTAAGATAACCGTTTGTTCCCATGGCTCTGCATTTCCACGCCAAATGAAAAGGACCGATTGCCTTAAAAGTAGAACATAAAATGTCAAATGTTTTCTCACAAACCAATAAGTGCATTTTTGTTTTCTAAACTATACAGTGGTGCTCAAAAGCACAGGAGTTTAAAAACAAAAAACAAATATAGCATTTAGATGTTTGATTAGTCCTTTTCATCTTCTCACAAACAAAACTATGTTTATAAAATATGTTATTTAATAAAACAATCTATTTTTTCTATCAAAGTGTATCAAGCTAATTGTATATAAACCCAATAAAATCACATCCATAGATGCCCCATCAGAACAAACGACTTCTCTCGTGCAGCTTTATTAAAAATTAAAAAAATAATATAAAACGTAACTGAAACGTAACCGAAACGTTAAATAAAAATAACAACTTTGCTCAAAATACACACACCAGCCTGGGCTCTTTAGTCCGCCATCGATCAACTTGGGGAAACGGGGTCAGGTAGGGTGGTGGTGGGGGGGGGGAGGTAATTAGAAGCCGTGGATGTCGGTAATAAACGTTTTGATAACAGTGCACTCTTCAAAGCGACGTTCCCCCGTGTCTAAACAGACAAACCCCGACACGTGGGACCCCCTATAATTACACCGCGTACGAGCCTATGATATGATGTATGGGTGGAGGTCGTCGCCGCGCTTTGTACGATCGTTTTCGAGGGTGACGATCATTCAGATCTCTAACGATCCCGTCCCAAGAGCCAAATAAAAGCTTACAAAACGATTGTTTTATTGATGATGGATGTGATAAATAGAACCATCAATTACTTCGTTGCCCTCCCCTGGCCCCTCCATTTTCCTCCCTCCTCTTATTTCAAACAACGGTTTGCTTGAGATTAAAAAGAGATAGCCTACTTTATTTTTTTTACCAGTAACATTTTCAATGATTGGTCTCTGAATTAAAAAGCTGAAGTTTGATCATCGACCTGGTATGCAGCCTATTAACAACTTCATCTATGGTAAGGGTCCCCAAACTTAATGAGTGGAGGGCCTCATTAAGAATTGAAAGTTCTAGGTGGGCCAAATATATATATAATATATATATAGATTGCAACCATGACCAAACAAACTGTGTAGCCACATTAATTACCCTCACCCTTCCCCAAGAGGAAACGTTACTCAGCCCCTCCGTTCAACAGACACTTCATGAAACGCTGATGGCGAGTGAGGAACTATACACTATAGAATAGATGGAATGGTATGTATGAAGGTATTTTGTGTACTCCATACAGGAGCACGAGCATTTGGTATTAATCATTGCATTATTTTTTTAATTTAAAAAAATTGTCAAAGCGTCCGCGTGCCGAATAAACCCGCTCCACGTGTCGGACCCGACCCGTTGGGTGAGGACTCCTGATGGGTATGGATTGGAGGAGGGACAGAAAAACCACCACCTGGTGCATCCGGCTGAGATTCTAACCTAGTCACTGGCAGTCATTTTTATTACGAGACTAATGCTATAAATTGCGTGATCATTTATATGGGTTTTAAGTTATAAATATAATTTAAATATAGTTGAAAAATAGAATCTGGAAAAGTGAATATTATCTGAGTGTTTTAAAACTATATTGAAATAAATTCCTGCAAACAGCAGCATCTCTGTCACTCGATGGAAATTTCAATTAATAGGTATTATCTATTCAAACCTTATAACTAAAATAAGACAAATACAATTATAACTAATTTGCGAGGAATCAGGAAAGAGGTTTAAAGAGGATTATTAGCATATATAGCCTAAAGGTCTAAAGGTATTCACGAACGTGATTGGGTACAAAATCTGTTGAGAAATCTTAAATGCATATGTGTGACACACATCAACGTTCACTGAGGCATACAATATTAAATTTGGTTTAATTTTTTTTAATAACGCAGGATCTAATTAGGAACGTTTGCAACGCGTCTTAGTGCTCCGATAGGTGGCTTCGATAGGTGGCCTCCCTAGTGTGAAACATGTTCAACGCGTCTTAGTGCTCCGATAGTGGCCTCCCTATGTGAAACGTGTTCAACGCGTCTTAGTGCTCCGATAGGTGGCCTCCCTAGTGTGAAACGTGTTCAACGCGTCTTAGTGCCCCGATAGGTGGCCTCCCTAGTGTGAAACGTGTTCAACGCGTCTTAGTGCCCCGATAGGTGGCCTCCCTAGTGGAAACGTGTGCATCGTAAACGCAACGTTTAGCTCTTTAATTTTTAATTTTTAACCAAGCTGAACACGTTCCACGTTCTTCACCTCTGTTATGTAGTTTAAAATTTCATCATTCGTAACGCTAGATTTCTAACTCTTCCAAAGATAAACAGACTCAGTTTTTCATTCGAAAAAAAGTAAGACAAATAAAGAGACTCCCCCTTCATTTCTGATTCAAGCAGAAACGCTAATATTAGCTCAGTTATACAGAATCCCCACAATCTAAATACGCACTAGAGCACTCCACGCTTATATCATTATTCCAATACTGGTTTGGTTCAACTCTTCTTTGTTTACTACCTGTAAATTCTGTGGCCTACACGTGACGTGTGGTGAGTCGAATTAGTAACTCATCCACATCGGTTAACAAATGGACTAGAAAGTCAAGCTCGTCTAGTCTGGTTTGCCATTGATGGAGAGGTGTGGGTTTTGAATCCCTGCTGAGTGTACCGAGTTTTTTTTTTCCAGAATGGTTTCCCACCATTTCACTACGCAAATACTGGAGCATTACCTCTAAATTTGATCGTTCTTAACCCTACTCCAAAGGTATGGTTAAATGGGAATAACTTTGACAGAGAGTAAGACACAATGTAAAAATAAATGGTATGGAACTCCGCCCGGACTTTCTCGCTCTATTGTTTGAAAATGGAGATATTTACTCAAAATTCGTAATATATGTTAAACAAAATAATAATAATTATTATTATTAGCACCATGTCATACTAACCGTTCGGGTTTTACTCACTTTCGCTAATTTGTATTGGTAGGGTGATTGTGAGATGAAATGGAGGACCTACAGTTTAAAGTGGAATCCGAACCACGGTGGAGACCTGGCATTCCCCACATTCACAAGTTGTGATTAATACACGTCTTGTCAAACGTGAAGGAAGGGAACGAAATAATATACAATAGCAAACCCAAGAATAAATTGCACTATACTTATGTAAAAAATTTTTTTAGTCCCGGATCTAAATATTATAATTTTGTTTTTAAAGAATTAATGTCCTCATTTGTATGTTTGGACCGATAAAAAAGATCAATGTTGGGTCCACAAGGGTCAACAATTCGTATTAAAATTTCAACTTCCGGTTAAAATTTTCGACATTTTATAAGGTGTTGCAAATCTTCACGCCATCGCATTGCTATTAAATTCATCATTTATAAATTTTGACCAATAAAATATGTAAATATTGACTATTGATCTAAAATGGATTTAGATCATTGTTGTACAATCATTTCTCCTAAGAGGTTTAAGGAAAAACAACATAAACTTTTAGAGACTTACTTATATTTAATTACGCTATGGCATTGGAGAATTATTGCGTTAAAACTTAAGTAGTATCTCTTTACAATGAAAGCTCACAAAATTGTATAAATATATTTGCCAATATTTCAGAAACTGTTGAATTTATAAAAATATATTTCATATAAAAGTTTGTTATTTTTAATAGAACTACAATTTTGCAATGTTAAGTTATTTAGTATCTCAAATAGTTGCGGAGATACGTAAGTTTCTGCTTCTGTAAAGTACCCTAAAATTCATTTTCATGGTAAAATGAAAATATCCAGTTTATTTATAATCTTAATCAATACCTAGATTCGAATTTTAATCAAAATCGTTAAAGTCAATTTTTAGAAAATAGATTTTTTCTCTTTTTGCTCTTTCTTAAACTACTCTTAATTTCAAGTTTAAATAGACACACAGACATTGCAATGACCACTTTTTAGGGTATGGTGGTCTTTATACGTCAACATCCATCAACATTTCAGGTTAGATATTTTCTTTTTTGGTCTCAATACTTTTACCTTTTGTGTTCGAAAAGTTTAATATATATATATTATATAAATATATATATATATATTTACGTATAGCTTGAAAGTTATTAGTTTTATGAAAATATGCTTCGAATAAAATATTTGTATTATAAAGAGACCTACATATGTGTAACGATAAGTAATTTCATATCTCAAATAGTTTAGGAGATATTAAAAAAATAATTATTTACGCATCAGATTGGAGCCCTTAAAGTCGTTTTGCCGAAATATTGAGGGAAGTCATTTTGTTTGGAATATATATAAATGTTAAGAAATTAAATTTAATCAAAATCGTTAAGGCCTATTTTTAGAAAAACGACTTTTTCTCTTTTTGCCCTTCAATAAACTACCCTTAATTTTAGAGTTAGATATCCAATTCCAAAAACCCTCGGGCAACCCTATGAAAGCCCTAGATACCAAGTTTTAGCCCGATCGGTAAGATAGTTTAGGCTCTAGTTGGAGGTACAGACATCCGGAAAGTCAAAAACAACTTTTTGGATTCGGGGGTCATGAAACGTCAAGATTCATCAAAATCTTTAGTTTTTTTTTTGACGATCACAATACTTTATCTGCCTGTAAGATAGCGAGAAAGTAAAAGGAAGGAAGAAAAAATTATATCCCCCTTTATATAGAAGATAACCTGAGTTAAGGTCTATATTTTTTAAGTTTTTTTAACAAAAAACTCTTTTTGATCATTAAAATAATTACAATATTGCTTCACAAGATACATTTATTTTCTTTTTCTACGTATTGTGATCTCAAAAGTTATTGAATATTTATCATGATCATCCCGCATTTGGTCTGAAACTTTTTAATTAGATTACAGATATTAAAAAAAAAATATTGCTTTTTCTCTTTTTGTTTACGTCGCGTCTTATTGCTTGCCTGGGCTTTTCGGCTCTGGGGCCGGAATGAGAAGGTCTAATTAAGATTAAATGTACACTTGTTTTCCTGATGGGAGAGTGTGAAAATAGTTAAGGAAAAACATCTTCGGTACACCCGATTGATATTCGAACTATTGTCTCGTAGCTACGAGAATCACACAATAAACCATGTGAACACCTTCATGAGACCAAAAACTCTTTAAATTATTATTTGTAAAAAATTAAATTAAACGTATACACTGAAGAAATATATGATTTGTTTTGTCCAAAAAAGTGGGTTTAAAACACTGCAAAATAAATGGTACGACACAAATGCACAAACTTTCTTGTATCGTATATTATAGAGTTGAAGAAAATTTTCAAAATAGGTTTTTATTAAACTACCCTTCCCAAGCTTTACTCATAAAAGCAAACATATTCTCTTTTTAATCACAACACTTTGTGGCCACAAAAGCGGGTCTATTTGTGTTATTCATTAAAAAAAAAACTTGTAGAAATGTTTCTAAAAGCACATAGATCATAAAACATGTGCATCTTAATCATTTGACTCTAAAATAGGAAACAAAGTTTATTTAAAATTATGTATAGTATTTAATAGTTTTGATGGGAAATATATTGTAAGTTTTTGATGGTCTAAATACGTAAACATGCAGCAACCAACAATAAAGTAGATACATTGTAAAATCGACATTGTGTGTGGAAGAGAAAATAATATCTGAGAGATAAGTCTACTTACTTTAGTATCCCCATTTCACACTTCCGGTATAAAGTACGTAAATAAGAAATGCGAACACACATACAAATAAAAGTTATTTTTTTGTAAGCTAGCCAACTGTCCAATTTAGTTAATTTAAATGTGTTATATTTGGTCAAATTACAAAAATATTAGATATATTTCCCCATGAGCAAAACAACTTTGAATTATGTTTCTGTAGTTTTGGTTTCTTACCCACCCATAGAGCGCAAGTAATTACTTTTTTTGGTGTGTAACTAATTACTTTATGTTTGTTTTGGAAAAATTCAATTTTTTAACCTGATAGCTCAATGTTATTTGATTGAAAATGCCACTAAAATTTGAGGATTTCATGATTTCAGGTGACAAAGTTTCTTAGCTCACAACACAAAGAGGATTAGGTGCATTTGAGTCGCCAATACAATAAAAATATCATTTTCAAATATTAATTTGCATATTTTATGCTCAGAGATTTCTTTTAAAAATGTTTATAGAAGATAATGACAATATTTGATCCATTTGTTTCAACTTAAATAAATTCACGTTCAATAGCCGGATGCTTGTTCTGATCACTGTTACTAATATTTACACTTGCAACACTGAGCTTAAATGGACCACTTTTTAGCCAACCATCCATTTTATCAAATGAAAATGAGACGAATACGTCAATTATTAATTATACTTGTAAAATTACTATAAAATAAACAAATAATCACCATAAATTAACTAAATACCAGCAGCAAATAGCAAAATAAACACACGTAACTACCAAATATGCGTAAGAGCCAAAAGGGTCGGAGGGTGCAGTGCTAAAATAAATAGTACGGTGCACCGCACAGACTTTCTCCCTCTTTTATTTTAAAATATAAACATTTACTAAAAACTAGTAAGATTTGTGAAACGAAATAATATACATTCGTCCAGATACGCTCCAACAAAAATTACAAATTAAATAATGTATTCACTGTTACAGAAACATGGGAAAACGGATAAAAGTATGCCTTTCGAACAGAGTAATCAATTTATTTTCTAGTGCTCCACAATATATATTTATATTATATATACACCTATATATGTTAGCTTATAGCTCAGACACTATTGATTTTATAAAAATATATTCCGTATTAAAATATTTTAATTTGTTCTTGTACTACAACTTTACAATGGTAAGATATTTTATATTTCAAATAGTTGCGTGGATTGATAAAAATAGGGAAAACGAGAGTTTACATTTTGTTTGTATTGTTAAACAATGTTTGTATACAAAATGTAATCAAAATTGTTAAGGTAGATGTTGAGAAAATTGAATTACCTTTAATATAAAGGTTAGATATCTAATTCCAAAAACTCCTTGGTAAAACCCTATGAAAATTCTAGATACCTAAGTTTTATCCAGCCTGACAAAATGGTTTCGGCAGACGAAATACGCACTGACAAATAGACAAACAGACGACATCGTAAAAAACCACGTTTTAGGTTTCAGGGCGTCAAGAAACATCGAAATTTACCAAAATATCAAGTTTTGTTTCTTTGACGGTCACAATAATTATCTCTCTGAAATATCGAGAGAAAGTAAAATTGTATAGGCTTACTACAATGTTTATATCATCTCTTAATCTAACTGCAAGTGCCTTAAAATTCGGTCTCCTCAACTACACTGGATGGATAGCTTGTTTTAACGTAGAGCGTACAAAATAAAATAATATCAAAACATAGATTCTTTCCCTTTACTACCTATCTAGTCTATACGCATTTTGATTACGTTAGTATTATAGGGGTGAGGAAATTAGAGTTTTAAGAAAACTTACCTTAATTTACGTGGAGAGAGAGCCTATTTATCAAAAAAACATCTTCAGGACACCCATCCGGGATTCGAAACCAACCCTCCCGTCATCTAAAAACTCAACTAGATACTAGAAATGCTTGACGTTTAGTCCTGTGATTCACTGATGCGGGTGGTTTAGATTATGAGAAAAAAGTAAATTTAGTTGTATTGTTTGATTACATGTATGTAAATACATACCAAATACCTGTGAAGAGATTTTAAAAATTGGAAGTAACTCACACTAAAAATACACTATAGATATTAAAAAAAAGTATCTTGACAGCGCTGTCGAGAGTTTAGAAATCTATTATCTTCCCCATTCGGGGAGCCAATTAACAACATAATTACGTACGATCAATGACAGCTCGATAACACAGTAGTGACGATACATGACAAATATCTCAATTTAGGACAAAAAATGGGTTAGCCTAGTGACCCCCACTTCCCATAGATCCGCTTTTCCCTATACAGTACGATTTACGGTTATGGGAAGGCAGGAAGAGGCAGTCATGCAGTAACCTCGCTGAAATTTGACGCGGGCATACGATCGCTATTAGCCCCTCAAAAACGATTTATTATCCGTGAATGGCCAAAATTACTGATTGGCAAAAAGCCTCTCTCTCTTCCAGTCCTCGTAATTCCCTCTCTTGGGGAGAGTATATATCCGCGCATTATGCTGTGATGTTTGTTCCACGATCCAAACCCACACTTCGTTTGAAACACGATACGATATTGTTGTATCCGGTTTAAACGTGAAGGATGAGTTTTTATTTCGAATACCGATTACAATTCACTGTTGAAGTGAATGTATCTCGATAGAAATCATTAGTAGGTAGTGATGGGCACGATTCTTGAATATCACCAGGAGATAAAAGTACGAGAAGATGTGTAGACCTTGACTAAGTGTTTGTTAAAAAATATATAATTTATATATAAGAAAATGTTATAGCTATTATTCCTTGGTTTTTAACTAATTTAAAATGTTTATGGTGTTCACTTCTTTAATTAAACTAAACAAAAGTGTAACCTTTAAAACCGGGAATGCCTCGATTATATTTGCTTTTGTGTTGACTTCCTTAGACTAAGTTAAACAAAAGTGTAAACTTTAAAACCTTGATTACTATAATTTATATTTGTTCCATTTTAATCGTAAAAAATTTATCTTGAAAAAGTTAAAGAAATGTCTCCAATATGGCACATTTACTATTGAACATCTCTTGCCAATAGGCCCTTGATGCTAATTTTCAAGGTAAAACTCAAAAGTAGTTCACTCTGTAACATCGAATAAAAATATTTAGTTGGTCACACCTTTAATATTAAATATATAAGTTATACATTGACACACCATACATACATTTAATTTTGTATTTTTTAAACGGTCAACTACACATCCATTAATTTTTTATTTACGAAAACATCTTAAGGTGGGATGGAATGGTACACAAAAAAGGTAAGGGTTTTTAAATTTCCATAACCAAACTTTTGTTTTTGTCCGAAATAAATAAAATATTGCTTTAATAGAAATATAGAGTTTAATTTTTAACACTTGTTTATTTTTAATAGTTCATGAACATCTATCACGGACGTAGCAGGACTAGATTACATTAAATTCCATGACACCTCTGACAGATGTTCAAGAATTATTTATATCAGCATGTGAAGAAAATTAAACTAAAAATTTCTACTGGAGAAATATTTGGTCTATTTTAACCAAAAAAGTTTTGGTTTAGTAACTACAAAAATACATATATTTTCTCGATTCCACTAAACTCCCACCTTGATAATTAAATATATAAATATATATATATATATTATATATATATAATATATATATATATATCTGCTGGTCTGAAAATAAATTTACTTTCTAACCATACTTAAAGAAGGGCTATATTTATAGTTAGTTACCTTCCAATATTAATGTGTATGTATTATTATTGTTAGAGTATATACTCATGTATGGCATGGAAGGTACGGTAACTATAAATATAGCCCTTCTTTAAGTATGGTTAGAAAGTAAACTTATTTTAGAATAAGCAGATATATTTTCAATTCTTAACGTTGGAGTTTAGGGGAATCTAGAAAAGATAAATTTTTTTTGCCACTTTTAAATAAAAACTTTTTTTGGTTAAAATATAACAAATATTTCTCCAGTAGAAACATTTAGTTTAATTTTCTTCACACGCTGGTATAAATAATTCTTAAATATCTGTCAGTAATTCGTGTAATTTAATGACAACTTTTTCTCTTCGTTTTAAAAGTTTGTCCTCTAGTCCTGCTACGCCCGTGATAGATATTCATGAACTTAAAAATCAACAAGTGTTAAAAATTAAACTCTATTTTTCTATTAAAGAAATATTTTATTAATTTTGGCAAAACATGTTTTACTATAAATATTGCAAAAACACTTGTCTATATACACATGTCTAGCTGACAATTAAACTGCACCAAACTACAATAATAACGGGAACTCCAGGTATTTAATGTTAAGTAAATAGAACCTCTGTGCTTAACTTGTTGCTAGAATACTCTGCCTTAGGGCAACCATACTTTATTTCCCTGGGTGCTAGGCAACCCTAACATGCATGACTGGCACAAATTAATATTATACACTTAAAAGAACACTTAATTAGGTTCAAGGAAGACATTAGGGAAAAAATGATCTGAAATAAAATTATATATGTTAAAGCCTTGTTTATTCTGATATATGTAACTTAATTTTATATACTAAACTACCCTGCCTGTGACGCATCATTTAAATAAAAATCTGAAGTAAAAATTACTATGATTTAAATTACTATTTGTGTGAGATGATAACATAAAAAATGAACTAAACAGATATTCAGTTTGCAATATTTATAAGTAGAACTATTGAAGTTTTTTTTGTTGTTGTAAAAGACTAAACTAATTATTATTAGCTGTATTTAAATCAAATAGCGTTCTTGCACATAAATTTAATATTTTAGGCTTGGTTGAGATTGTTAATTGTTCTAAAATGGTTGACAATATCAACAAAAGTGGAATTATAAAAAAGTATAGTAATTAATTATTAAGTAATTAATAGTGATATCAATATAATGGAAAATAGCATAGATGAGAATAGTTGGTAGAGTTAACTAGTATTGCTTCTTTTGATGAACGATTGATTTTGGGGAAGGATGACACTAGAATACAAACCGATCGATCGCTCTCACATATTTAGATTTCCATTGTAACACTGCTTGAAGAATTATGGAAATTTAAAAATCTTCATATTAGTGAAAATACTGTAGCACTATTCATATAAACACTCTTAATGCCTAATTGGACACTGGATTAACTTTTGAAATAGTTTGATGCAACTTAGCCCACTTTTTTATAAATGTTATTCTTCAAGTTCCATTAACGTAGATAGAAGTCATGGTCAAAACGATGCCAAAAAAAAAAACACCTTGATTCTCCTTTCAGAACAAAATTAAAAATTGTTCCAAAGAAGAAGTCAGGATAGAAACAATCAGGTGAAACCAACCTGGTACGGAAACTGGTCCTTGAAAGCTAATATGGAAGAAAATAATAGTTGGAGAAATTTAACTTTAAAGATTATATAAACAGATAGGAATAAGAAACCTCTTAAATCTAACATCTTTCATATGCAAATCCATTGCATAAAATATATTGACAAACTTCCTTGTTTTAATTCTTCTAACTTCGCGCTCTGCGGAGCTTCACCGCCGTGCCGCTAGATTTTATCAGAGTATTTCCTAATAACACCAAAGCAGCCAGCGATCAGGTAGCATTCTGGCGTCGCTCTTCCATTAAGAAAATGGGTGGAAAATAAGGAAAATCATCTTGAGTCGATTCGCCGGGATACTAATTACAGGGTATTGGTAAGTGACCTGAACTCCGTACAATACGGCTTGAACATGAATTTCCCAACTCTGGAATGTGGTAGAAAGTCTCCATACTACTGAAGTATATTTAAATATTAAACTGTTTGAACTTGAGGTCGTCCTGGATGGTTGGTCACTTGCAATTTGGCGGCCATAATGCGAGCTCGGCGTAAAAACAAACTAAAAAAATATTTACATCTAGAAAATTATTAGATATTAAGATATAATGTTAGAGAAACCATTTTTATTTCTTAGAATACATTCATGTTTAAAAAAAAAAGGAAATAAATACAAATTATTATCTTATGATTATTATTATTATTATTATTATTGTTATTAATATAAGAAAACAAGTGATTTTATACTATATTTTACATCCATTCTTTCATTTATATCTGTTAGTTAGGAATGTGCTCATATTGTATTTGGCATGTTTTAAAGCGCCAAATGCAAAATGTACATTTCATCAAAATACTTTTTACATAACTTGTTTAGATGTTTAGTTTTGCAAAATACAGTCGAATCTGTTCAACTTAGTAAAACCTTAGAAATTACGCCTTACTCCTTTTTTTGCTAATTTATTAGGAACACGTCAACATTTAATTTGCTAATGTAAATAGACCACCCCCCGTTCCGACCAAATAATGTTATGCACTTTCATAATGACGTCATCACAGTTATAGCAATCACATGGTTGACTCATCAGTCATTTAAATCAAAATGTGTGTGTTGAATTTAAAGCTAAAGTAACCATTTCATCCATTCCCATCAAATCTGAAGGAGTAAAATGAGTCTAATGAATATCTTTATATGAACACCCCTCATAATGCTCGTGGGACTTCCCATTTATCAGTTCGTTTAAAATTTCGCGTCTCTCTTACCCAAGACCACGATGAAATCCAACCATAATAAGATTAATCACCTAAAAAGTAATTGTGGGATAACAATTGGAATAGCTTCTTCCCTGATGAAAAAATTACCGGCAGAGAAATAAAGAAGCTTCTACATCTTTCTTTTTCTCTTAAGTTTTTTGTTTTGTTTTACCTTAACAATCTTCGATATACTTCGTAGTTCGTTCGTTTCTCTTTCCTTCCAACCTTGTCAAGTGTTTCTCTGTCTTTCTGTTTCTATAACAAGTTACGTTTTTGTCTTAGCTATCGTCTTTGCCGTAATACTTCCCCAATTCCCCTCTCTTACTCTTTGTGAATTCTCGACTGCATTCTAGTTTTCCCCTTCTATTTTTCTATTTTTTTCTTTCCTAATCTTCGTCTTTCTTTTTCCGAAGATTTCTCTTCTCTTCTCTACATTTATCTCGTCCTCACGTCACCCACAAGGGATAGAGGTTTATAGATAGAGCACTGTTCTCATCTGCCACTCTTCTTAATGGAACTCCGGTTTAAAATTGTCATCCTAATATGAATATATTCTCGTAAAAGAACATTACATTTAAAGAAAATATTAAACCATGGTATATTTTGTCATAACACTTTTGGATGGAAATAGTTCCTAAACACCATATTTTTATTTTCCTCTGACAAACACGGATAAAAATTGTGAAGGCAATGCGTTTGCCATTTGTAGAAAAGAGATTAAGAAAAGTAAAAGGACTAGGTGGAAAGAAAAAAACACTACAGACTTAAGATTTACAAACTATATGTCTAACAACACTTTATTCTGGCACCATTGCGTTATGAAGTGGTGTTAGTCATAACAGTATCAATGCATCTGAAGAAGAAACGTATATTTAGAAAATATGGTGTACATCCTATTAATATGCAGAGACGAAGGCTACTTATGAACAGTTTCACACTTTATTTCATGAACAAGAAACAATATATATATTTTGTTTCAGTATTTTGGAGGAGTTTAACTTCATTTGATGAAATTTTCTCATAGGCCAGAGAGGGAATTGAGAAGCAAAGAACGTGAATCAATAACACAATTCCAGTGGAAGAAAGAGTTGCGGTAACGTTGAGGTAAGATGAGAGATCACTCAGTTATAGCTCAAAAGCATTTTGAGGTTCTTAAATTATTAAGTTCCTAACATTTATGATTCGTGGCGTCACAGGCCATGAACATACCCACCTGAAGTCGATCACTTTCGTTCTACGAATCAAAGATTATTTTAACAATAATTTATTTATCAATAATATCCTTTATTTATATTTTATATGATGTTTTAAAAGTGCGTTTCAATTTTAATAAATGTCCTAATAATAATAATTTCTGGGAAGAGGGATTACTAAAACATCCAAACTTCCTTTTTCCCCATTTGTACACTTGTATGATAGGTAAGCCTATATTTTCAAGACGAAGGTAAACTTCTAAAACTCAAATTTAAAAGTAAAATTGTTTGGCTTATGAGCTTAGTTAAAATCTTGAGGCTATACACTTGTAAGCTATGCCATGGTTGCAACGCACTTGGAAAACCGGGATAGCACGTGTAACTTTAAAAAATATAAATAATACTGGAATATTGGTGAATTTAGGCATTCAATTGCAAGCTTTAAATATAAACTTTTATTCTCCCTGGCATAGATCACAATCGAGATATACAGATCAAGTGGCCGCCATTGTTAGCGATGATATTGTCAACATTTGCTGATAGAATGTGTCATGTCACCAACACAATGAACTATCTGCCCTTAATCTCAGTTTTCTAGACATGAGATGAAGAAACAAGCACGCTGATCTGAATACATATCTCATTCCCTCACCTATTTTCTTATCCCCGATTTCTTGCACAACAACTACATACATTTTCCCATCATGGTATAATCATTCTGTTCTAAAAAACAATTGCAACCCTTAAAAATAATTAATTTTTAAATGAAATTTTATTCCTCTTCTATTCTTCGTGTCACGGGTATATGGGAAAAACACCACAATTATTCTCCTTTTCGGTGAATTCCTCTTGTATTTCAGTTTTTGCACCAAACAACTTTTTTCACATTTGACAGCCCGTTTTGTAACCAGGATTTTTATTTAATACCTGACTAAGCTTATTGAATGATATTTCTTAGCAATACTGTGAGCTTCTTAAGACAATGCTACTGAAATTTGATCTACAATAGAAAGTGAGTACTGGAAGGAATTACTTCGAGCCTACACTTGTGTTATAATTTCAGGTAATTAAGAGAAGCGTTTATGGATATACTGGATCTTTTTCTCGGTGTCATCTTCAGAAAAACCTCCATGAGCTATCGCAATGCTGGCTGCATCTCCCACATTTAGTAATCTAACACTGCTTTTAGTTCACTGAAATGTTCCACGTAGTTTGACACATCGTCTAACCCATAATCTCATCGAGTTAAAGCTGTATGAGGAAATAAAGTCAAAGTTAGAAGTAGTTCACTAAATCTCTGAATTATAATGGGTGTCTTCACAGACACTTTCTTAACATTAGAGACAAGATGATCCACCTATTGATAAGGGCCTCGAATATTTTCAGCAACACGATGTAGACCTTGAGCAAGGCACATTTGATGAATTAATTTGGGATGAAGAAATTTTAATTCCGCTGCCGCCTTAACAATATATGGAGCAGCGCTACTGTGAAATAATAATACATTGTCATACTGGCCACAAGACAAGTAACGAGTCATTGAAAAATTTTGCAACTATAGAATGATTTACCCAGTCAAGTATTTGAATATTCAGAAGGAATAATTTTCCACCTGCTTTCATTGCACCAATCACAGTACTACATACACACTGTCTTGCTGCGTCTGTTGTCACATCTATTGAAACCTAGATATTTTGTGTATATTACTAATACCATCATGAAAACACAGTGGCACATACTTTTTGCGTAATCTAGACTCAACTGGAACCCTTTTGTTCGTGTATTTTTTTTTTTAAGAAACCCCGAAGACGCACATTATTCAGTTTCCACAATGGAATGTCAGAACTCACTAAATATAATACAAGTCTTTAGAAAAATCGTCACTTGAACTTGATTATTCACCTAGTTTTGTAATCAACTGTTGATTTAAAGTAGATTACTTCTGAACCCTGTCCTTATGACGCGCTGAATTAATATGCTGCACAACTTCAATTCTTTTTTCTTCCCAGAAACACTCTTTTCTCATACCAGACAAAACAATACTTTGCCGTCTACACTAAAAACATTACTTCTAAACTCATTTACACATTTACGTAACGAGGCAGTTAGTGATTTTTTCGTGGGTGGAATTCCTCAATTAAATTAATGCACCATTCACATCAACGTTTTTCATGTATCAACACGCAAATGAGATTCCCAGTCTAAAAGTTACGGAACACTTGATAACGTGGGGAACCACCAAACATGTGATGACATTCCTAGTGCTGACTGGATTTGGCTTAACTGCATGACAACTCATTGTAGATTTTCTATTTTCTCTTCTTATCTTAACTGCTATATACTATATCATAACACGCATGTATATTCTCCTGTACATACACACACACACACACACACACACACACACACACACACACACACACACACACACACACACACCACACACACACCACACACACACACACACACACACACACACACGCTAGTTTTGATTTATTTTATACCCGAGTGACTGCAGAGACTTTATTAATTAATCAATCAGTAACTAGCCGATGACAGGAAGTGGACAGGTAATATTATTATTTAGAGCCGCGTCTTACTACCCGTTCGGATAATACGCTTTAAGTACTAATTACACTAATGGATTATGAATTGGGAAGGTTGAATTAGAGGAAGTGAACCCGCATTTGCGTGGAGGGAGAGTGGAAAACCATTTAGGAAAAACCACCCCAGTTCACCCGACCGAGATTCGAACCTCGATCTCCCCTTCCTCGGCAGTCGATTCAACACGACTAGCGCGTTAGCCAACTACGCTACCGAGGCGGGTGACAGTTAATAATTTAATAAAACAGTTACAAGTAAAACATGCATTTTTACCTTAAAAATTTAAAACATGTAGGGAAAATAATCCCCCCACTCCCTGAATAGGCATTTATATGCACTAACAAACACCGGCCAAATGGTATATTAAAGTATGACTTGTAAAGTATAAAATTTCCACATACCTTTAGATATTTAATAAAGAACGTGCATTCTGCACACAAATCCGGGCTTTACTCATTAGTAATCGAAGTGCTAAGGTAAGAAAAAACCTTTTTTAGTATATAAAATCTAATTATCAAGTTTGAACAAAACCCATCAAACCGTTTTGGATCCGTGGCCAAGAACGGACAAACTGACAGATAGACATGGGGACAATCATAATTGTAAAACCAACTATTTAGGGTTCGTGTTTACTTAAAACTTAAAGATTCGTCATAATCTCGAGATCGATTTTCTTCACTAGGTATCACAATACTTTCTCTTAATTTGAGAAAGTAAAAACATATGCAGCATAGTCAACATTGATTATATATAGTTATAATATATATTATACATCTTTCAAAATTAGCATCTGTAAAATACATTACTTGGCGCATGGATACAATACAGAATATATAACTTGTTGAGCTATCGTAAAATAGTGTCCTACCTATAAAGTTCAATTTTCCTCTTTACTCTCAACTCTTTCAAGAAGTTGAAATATCTGATCAACAAAATGATTCTAATAAGATTTTCTTGCACAGAAAGACTTCCTTAAAATAAATGTACCTAAGTGACAAACGTAAATAATTCGACACGGCGGTTTCTTTTAGAAAATAATATGAAAAACGAATTTTTGATATAAAGATAAGAAAATATTATTTGAGAGGAATTAATGCATGCTATTCGTAAGAAAGGCATAGACATACTTTCATATTCTTTTCCATGGGAAAAATCCCATCAATTGTAGCTTTATATATTTGTAATTTTTTCCCCTCCGAACGTCATGTTATTTTCATTTTGCTAATCCCTCTTTTTCTCTACGATTCCTTCATCCTTTCTCTTTCAACAGCGTGTCTTTTTTTCTTAGGAAATACTATCGCCCGACTGACATTATTTTCCGACTCGCTCCACCTTTCCTATTCGGTTATCTGCAAGACTTGACGTTACTTCTCCCTTTTCTGTCATCCCTTTCTATAGAACATAAAACACTCCTCTCTCTCTTTTTTCTTTTTGCCGTCTGAATTATTTTAAACTATAATCAAGTCGATGTAGTTCAATTATTTAATCTTAGTTTTCTTCTTCGCTCCGTTTGAGAGGTGCATATTTGTTCGAGAATTCTGTGAATAATTAGGATAGCCACAGACATTGAACATTGTAACCTTTCCCCCGGAGGATCACAAGCTTGCAACTCTTTGTCACCAGAGAACCGGTTAAAGAGAGAGCTAGATAAATTAAATTTGAAACTACCAGTCCATCATTAGTTTGAATTCAAACTATGTGACTAATAATATGACCATTTGACGCAAAGTTAGCTGCTACCGTTAGTTAGCTTCACTTTCGATAAAAAGATAGCGTTTGGGTTATTATGACCGCCACACTTTGTATCGCCCGCTAGTTTTATCTTCGACTTTGCTTCTAGCGTCAACGCACAGAATAAAATCATTTTGCGTCAACAGTTGGCAATACTTTTCCAAAGAATATTACCTTTTAAGAAGATAGAAGTTAAAAATTATGTAAATGTATTTCAAGAATGTATTCATGACTGAACATTATTCTTTTTTTTTTCCAAGCAGCTGATCACAATTATTCACATTATGTTCAAGAAAGATTTAACCTAACTTAATTTAATAAACCTCTTGCATCATTTTGTTTCCTAAGGTTTGAAATTAAAAAAGTACTAGGCCTACATGATTCAATACACACAACATATTTTAGTTACAATATCATATTGTGAAATATGCATTCAAATAGTAATGTCACACGGGGAAAGGAATTAGTATGAGTAGTTGGCCAATAAAGAAATAATGTTTTTTTGTAATATGTATGCTTTACGGTCCGATGCTTTATTCTTCGTATATTTGTGTTGATACTGAAACAAGTGTAGTATGTTGTGTGACGATCTTAGAAAATAAAACTAGTCATTTAAAGTTGATGAAAGCGCCCAAGAACTCCCAAAAATAGTGTTTACATCGAATATTTTTGACAACTTAATGTTAAAACAATGGGCATTTATACCCATTCGGCCTACTAATTTAATAATAAAGTGAACGAGAGGGTGGTTTGTATGTTAAAAATAATTAAATGCATATTTTATTTAAAGGGAATACTTGACGCTTTAGTTAAGTGATTAAGAATATAAGAATATTATATTTCTTTATAATGAGTTATTAGCAATTTATTCACTTCAGGATAACTAGGTTTAACTGCTAATTTTTTGTTTCAGATAAATTTGGTAAACCATTTATGATTAAAAAACCTAGGCCTAAACCAAACCACGTGTATGTCTAAACATTAAGCTAGGCCCTATTTTGGTTATTTCCAGTCTTGGCTGCAATATTTCATAGGACTTCAACTCACATTAATGTGGATAATAATTACTACTGTATATTCGATTCAAAACAGGATTTGTTGAGGCATCTTAAAAAGGTTAGGCATACATTTTTACTGTCTTGTCAACTGGTCTGTCCACGTGTTTTACACTAATAGGTATAGATGATAAAGGTTGAGTTATAGAATTAAAGTATTCGGATTTGTGTAAGGGGAGAGTGTGAAAACCTTCAGAAAAATAAAACCCCTCATCACACCTAGCTAGGATTCAAATCCCAGCCTCCCCAACATTAGAAAATCAAATCAAAGAGACTAACGTCTTGGTCAATGTTGCACCATGAGATGGGTCAACAAACTACTAACATCCCAAATATGTTGAAGCCTAACTAACCTCCACCTACTTTAAAACCTACGAACAATTAATCTTAATATTAGAATGTTCCAATTATCCATATGTTGATGGTGAGTAATAATGCATTTTGATAGTGTTATGTTCAAAAGAAAATATTCTTTTAAGATTAGGTGTAAGCGTACTATCCCCACTCGTGGCCTACATTATGATATAGGCCTATTTAAAGTTAGATTATGTGAAACCCACACAAACATTTTTGATATTTTTATATAGGGCTAATTAGATGGCAAGTTTAAATCAGGTAACACCAAACACCTAATACATGACAAAACTTAGCATATATAACCTCTTAACGCAAACCAAAGGACAATAAAATGTCTGCGCAACTTAGCGTTACTCTACTAGGAAAATATTTGCGCTCGCAAGGACTTTTCTTTCAAAAAGTGGTCGGCCATAATAACTTTGGACGCAAAGTTTAGCATCTCTCTTCTAACGGTCGCAAATTCGTTTTGCGTCGTGGTCATATTAGCCCTGCTGGCCAGTTCAATTTCCGTTAGCAATTTCAATTTATTGCCACTTTATATAGCTCAGATCAAAACTTTGGGTTACTTTCTTATCATTCTTAATCATATCCTATGTTATTCTAGTTTTCTAAATAAAATTTTACTATATTCTTCGATTTTAAGTAGTAATAAAAATTTAAAACGCAAAGGAAACTTGATCAATACGTATAAATCCTATATGATCATATTTACAAACGATCAACCCATTTTAACCAGATGTTTTTATTTGAAATATAATTTATTTACGATGGAAACCAAATTACAAAATATCTACTATTAATCAAGTGATATAAAAAGCGTGTAACAAGCTAATATCATAAATACGAGCAGCTGTGAAGGTTGGTGAGGAGAGGGCAGGGTGGAGAACAGAGTGTTTTAATAATTCGAAGTATTATTAATTTATTTACGGATTCTTCCTACATGCCGTGTTAAGTCACAGCCACAAGGAGCGCTATGTTCGCTATGTATTCGAAAAATAATACCCTTTATTGACACTGTAAGTGGCCACAAAGAGCTGCACTGCATATTCTATGTATGCTAGAGCTCTCATACGGTCTCATATTTACTTTCGCTATCTACAGTGGAAATTTATATCGTAAAAAATCGAACTCAAATTTTATAACTTGACTTTCTGACCCCGATCCAAAAGTTTTTTTGTTCGTCTCTGTTGTCTGTACCTCCAACTAAAGCCTAAACTGTTTAACCGAATAGGCTAAAACTATGATACTAGGGTTTTCATAGGGTTTCCCCGAGGAGTTTTTTGAAATTGGATATCTAATCTTAAAATTAAGAGTAGTTTACTGAAGTACAAAAAGAGAAAAAGTCGATTTTCTCAAAATCAGATCTAACGATTTTGATTAATTTCATTTCTAATCATTTATAAATATTCCAAACAAAATGGCTTCTCTTAATATTTTGGCAAAATGAATTTAAGGGCTCCGGTCTGATGCGTAAATTATCTTTTTTTATAATATCTCCTAAAATATTTGAGATATGAAATTACTTTTCATTACAAATATGTAGGTCTCTTTATAATACAAATATTTTATAAGAAGCATATTTTTATAAAACCAATAACTTTCAAGCTACACGTAAATATATATACATATATTAACTTTTCGAACACAAAAGGTAAAAGTATTGCGACCGCAAAAGAAAATATATCCTGAAATGTTGATGGATGTCGACGTCTCAAGACCCCGAAAATGTCTTTGCAATGACGTCTGTCTGTGTGTCTGTTTAAATTAAAAATTAAGAGTTGTTTAAGAAAGGGCGAAAAGAGAAAAAATCGATTTTCTCAAAATCGACTCTGACGAATTTAATTAAAACTCGTATCTAGGTGTTGATTAAGATTATAAATAAACTGGAAATTTTTATTTTACCATGGAAATGAATTTTAGGGTACTTTACAGAAGCAGAAACTTCCGTATCTCCGCAACTATTTGAGATACTAAATAACTTAACATAGCAAAATTGTAGTTCCATTAAAAATAACAAACTTTTATATGAAATATATGTTTATAAATCCAACAGTTTCTGAGATATTGGCAAATATATTTATACAATTTTGTGAGCTTTCATTGTAAAGAGATACTACTTAAGTTTTAACGCAATAATTCTCCAATGCCATAGAGTAATTAAATATAAGCAAGTCTCTAAAAGTTTATGTTGTTTTTCCTTAAACCCCTTAGGAGAAATGTTTGTTCAACAATGATCTATATCCATTTTAGACTCAATAGTCATATATTTACATTTTTTATTGGTCAAAATTTATAAATGAGGAATTTAATAGCAATATGATGGCGTGAAGACTTGCAACACCTAATAAAATGTCGAAAATTTTAACCGGAAGTTGAAATTTTAATACGAATTGTTGACCCTTTTGGACTCAATATTGATATTTTTTTATCGGTCCAAACATACAAACGAGGACATTAATTTTTTAAACAAAATTATAAAATATAAAACCGGGACTAAAAAAAAGTTGTACATAAGTATATTGCAATTTATGCTTGGATTTGCTAGTGTATATTATTTCGTTTCACATATATACGAGTTTTGAGTAAATGTCTCAATTTTGAAACAATAGAGCGAGAAAGTCCCTACGGAGGTCCGTACATTTATTGATATTGTACCCGTTGGAGATGACTAAAAGTTTAATGTACCACCAAGATAAAAAAATATTCAAAATTACAGGTTTAAAAAAAATTATGACCAAATGGTATATTATTGATCTATTAATCTACTGGGAAAAATATCTCTAATGAAAATATATCAAATGTGACAAAGATATTTAGAGAACATCCTCCTGTATATAGCCTTAACATTATCTCTTACCGATAATCTTAATGATAAGTTTAAAAAAAACATCATTTTACTGTAAAGTCTGTAGAAAAGTTTTATACATTTTCCTCACAAATTCGTTCAAAAACGAAAAAAAAAATTAAACCTTAAACACATTTTTTTCAAATCAAAATCTTAATTGTAACTCTGAAGCTGATATATTATGAATCCTAAAGTTTTTCAGTCAAGGGGTATGGCTGCATTGCTTGGCACATCTTTTTGATGCCTGGTTGTCCAGTTAAATTTTTCAAGTGGTGGTCCGGCTCCAAATTATCTATTACGGTACTTATTTTTAGGTACAGCATGGATGAAAAACCCCTCTCACAGAGCTATGTTGTTGAGAATGGCATAAACTTGATCGCATGGTCAGATAACTCGTTCAACCTTTGCAACCAAAAGTCTTCCAAAGAAGTTTTCTTGAAACTTGATTTGAGGGTTTCATCGCAGGATAGTTCAATAATTTCTATCGTCGAAAAGAAGTTTTGTAGACTGGAATCTTCCACAGTTTAAAAAGGGTCTTTCATCAAGAATTCGCTCCCTAAATTATCAAGGAAATATTCGCCAATGGCTCCAATCTAACCCAGACAATCTCTTATGTCGTTGGCAACAGAATCATAAAGCTCAAGTTCATTTTATTCCACGAAATTTTTTAAAGGCTGAAATAATTACAGTTGTCCCTTCACGTCTATTTTGTTGCAAATTGTTTATTTTTTAAAGCTTCTATTTCGTCATGAACCATGAAGGGTGTTGTGTGTTTACCCTATAGACCTTTATTCAGCTCAATCAGTCGCTGTAATACGTCAACCATGAAAGCTAGCCTTCACAGCCACTGCCCATGTGTTAATCTATCACTAAACTCACACGTTTTGTCAGAGAGGAAAACTATTAACTTCCTGTCTCATTTCATACAAACGAGCAAGATAATTTCGTTTGGAAAGCCACCTTAACACGCATTATATGTTTGAGTACCATTGTCACGAATAGACCGATATATAATACATAAACACAAATAGATTGGGACTAATTAAAATATAAACATCACTGCAATATATCTATACAACCGCGTTACGAGTTTGATTAATATCTTTGAGAGAAATAGAGTATGTCACCAAGTCGTGACTGTTCAGGAAAGATGCTCAAATTACTCTAAATTTAAGCAAGATAACTGCTA
>JBCFYV010008460.1:0-41787 GCA_039000515.1 Timema cristinae | reverse complement strand
AAAAAAATTGGGTTTTTTTGGACCAGATTTAAACAAATTTAGTCAATCCCAAAAAATTTATAGGTGGAATTTAAAAATGATAGCGTTTGAAAAGTCATAAATAAACATCCAAGTTTAAAATTTTAAATCATTGAATCGTTAGTGATGTTATTAGTAGCTTAGATCAAAATTGTGAAGTAACTTGGTTTGGCAATAGACTAAGAAAAGGGTTTTATTCGATACACATATATTTACTATCAGGAATTTAAAAATATTAGCTTTCAGGACAGTGAAAAATTTTAACCCGGGCAAATATACATCAAATCTAAAATTAAATTGCTCTCTTTTTAAAGCTATGTAACAGAGTGGCTTATACGGGAGCAGGCAAAGTGATAGACAACAAAGTGGTCGACACGAGAGGACAAAGTGGTAGACAGCAAACTGTAGACACGAAGGGAGCAGGCAAAGTGATAGACAACAAAGTGGTCGACACGAGAGGACAAAGTGGTAGACAGCAAACTGCTAGACACGAAAAAAACGACGTGGACCAAGTGATCGACACGGTGGACCATGTGATAGACAACCAACGGTAGACAAAAAAAAAAAATTTTATTTGGAAGGCGGGGTGGGTCAAGTGGCCGACACGACTTGGACCAACTGCTAGACAAAGCCATGTTAGGAGTAAAAAGTGATGGGAAAACAAGCGATCGACACGAAAAGGGACCAACTGCTAGACAAACTTTGATATCATCCAGTTAAGAGTGGGCTAAGTGACAGAACAGTTAATTCATACACGCTTGCCCTTGATTTCAAGTTTTTTTCACCTACATTCTTATTTAGCAAACCCTACAAACTATGTCAAGTAGTGTAAAGTATGGTTTGCCCTCCTAAATAACACTGTATGTTAGGTGTAAGTATTGTTTGAACCTCCTAAATAACACTGTTGCTAGGTGTAAAGTATTGTTTGACCTCTAAATAACACTGTTTGCTAGGTTTTAAGTATTGTTGAACCTCCTAAAATAACACTTTATGCTAGGTTTGTAAGTATGGTTTGACCTCCTAAATAACACTGTATGTTAGGTGTAAGTATTGTTTGCCCTCCTAAATACACTGTTGCTGGGTGTAAGTATTGTTTTGACCTCCTAAATAACACTGTCTGCTAGGTCGAAGTATTGTCTGACCTCCTAAATAAACACTGTATGTTAGGTGTAAGTATTGTTTGACTCCTAAATAACACTGTTTGCTAGGTCTAAGTATTGTTTGACCTCCTAAATAACACTGTATGCTAGGTTTAAGTTTTGTTTGCCTAAATTAACACTGTATGCTAGTGTAAGTATTGTTTGCCTTCTAAATAACACTTTATGCTGGTGTAAGTATTGTTTGACCTCCTAAAATAACACTTTTTGCTAGGGTGAAAAGTATTGTTTGATCTAAATAACACTGTTTGCTAGGTGTAAGTATTGTCTGACCCTAAATAACGCTGTTTGCAGACGATCTAATAAGGTTTTAGAGTAGCTTGAATAAGAGTAATCATTCCGACTGAGTGGATTGGGTTGATAGTTACCATACCCCCCTTTGTGATCTTTGCATCTACTTTTACACTAATGCGGGATTATTTCATCTTAACTTAGCTCCTTATTCTAACCCATATAAACCCTGGTGCTAACGCAACATCAACCCAAAAATTTTAGCTTCGATGGTTGATGGTCTAAAGCGTCATTCTCAAAATAGACTGGACTATATCAATGACGGGGATATCAGGCTTCAAATCCCGGCGGGTGTATGGAGGTGATATTTCATTAATGGTTTACATTCTCCCCACATCAAATGAGAGTACACATCTTATAATAACAACATTTCTTCTTTAATCCATTAGTGCAATTAGATTTTTTTTTAGCACTGTGTCTTACTACCTGTTTCGGTTATACGCGTATTTACTAATTACATTAATGTGTTGAGAATGAGGAAGATTAAAATTTAAATTTTAGTGCAACTGAATTTTCGTGGTGGCTGGGTTGGAAAACCTTTTAAGAAAAATCAACCTCACAGTACCTGGCAGAATCGAAACCCTGTTTTTAAGCTACCCACTTAATTTCTGGCAGTGGCTCTTTATATAAAAATTTTTTTTAATCTTGTTAGTTCTTAAAGTATGTTTTTACCTTTTAAAACAAAACGTTTGTTACTTTCCTCGGATTGAAAATTCGTTTCTTTCAAAAACATTTTTTATTTTCAGATACCTATTTATTATAAAAACCTATTTTTTTTTTGAATTTATAGCAAAATCAGTGTTAAAAATATTTTTTGAAGAGTGAAAGTTTTATAAATTTTAAAAAAATTAAAAATACGATGGTTTAATTTTATAACAATAAGGGCATCACCCTTTTTGGGGCTAGAAAATCTAGGGTGTCGGGAGGACACAATTTTAGGGGGATCCAGACCATCCTTATCCCCAACTCTCTAACCCATGTTTTCCTTTTTTATTTTT
Source organism: Timema cristinae (assembly GCA_039000515.1). Classification (NCBI taxonomy): domain Eukaryota; kingdom Metazoa; phylum Arthropoda; class Insecta; order Phasmatodea; family Timematidae; genus Timema; species Timema cristinae. Next base: position 39,323 of record JBCFYV010008460.1, on the reverse strand, counting down.
GAAAAAAATTGTCTTCATTGAGCCACTCTTAACTGGATTCATCGTTTTTTGTCGACATTGGTCCTCTCGTGTCGACCGCTTGGCTTCATCACTTTGCCTTTTGGGAGCTTGTTTTCAATGGTCCAGCTGTTCGATCACTTTTCTGTCATTTCTTCGGTTAGCATTTGGTTTTTTTAAGTTTGTTTTTTCGTGTCGCCGTTGGTTGTCTATCCTTTGTACTCCTATACTTACTTGTTCAGTTGGTCCAAGGGTGGGCCATTGACCCACCAGCCTTCCCAAAAATTTTTTTTTTAACTTGCGGCTTTTTTTGCTAGCAGTTTGTATGGTGCCCACAAAAAGAAACGACACGGCCCAAATGATCGAACGAGCTGGACCCCTGGATAAAAACCCAACGGTAACAAAATGAAAACAAAATTTTTTGGGAAGCTGGGGGGTCAAGTGGCCGACATGACTTTACCCAAGCTAGACAAACTCAGGTTAGGAGTACAAAATGATAGACAACCAACGTCGACACGAGAGGACCCTCTGCAAGCTCAAGTTAGGGGTACAAAGTGATAGACAACCAAGCATCGACACGAGAGGGCCAATGTAGACAACCATGTATAGGAGTTTCAAAGTGATAGACAACCAAGCGGTCGACACGAGAGAACAAATCGTAAAAAGACAAAAAAGCTAGCACCCAAACGACATGGCCAAAAGGAGCGACACGAGCTGGCTAGTGAAGACAAACTCCCCAAATAAGAGGACAAAGTGATAGCCAACGGTCGCAGGAGAGGGCCCAAATGCTCGACAAATCGAGATGAATCCAGTTTAAAAGGGCTCAATGACAGACAATTATTTCAAAAATAAAAAGTGATAAACAGGGGCTTAGATAGTGGGGTAAAAGGGTGGTCTGGGGCCCCGGAAATTGCTGCCCTCCCCCACCCCAGATTTAACTACCAAAAAGGGGGGAGGTCCCTTATTTTAAAAAGCCTAGATACAAGTTCAGGTAGAATCATTTATTGCTACAACCATGTAATGATATGAAAATATATACTTATCAAATTTTGTTATTATTCAAATCTTTATTCAAATTACTATATTTTATATTCGGAGCGGGCAGTTAGATTTATTTGTGGTAGAAACGGTCGAGTTGTAAGGTGTGGTGAAATCCTTCATATACCGTCCTCTATTTAAAAGGACACGCCACTTTCTGGAAGAAAGAGACGCACCTGGATGACCTCACCCCTTTTTCTTATAGGAAACCTCGAGAAGAAAAATGTGCTTGTATACCCCTTCAAATGCGCACATCTCCTCACTGCTGGTGATCCTTCCTTATCGACCAAGAACAGTATAGCTAAGATTCATTTAACGCAATAGTCGGGCTTTTATCAAAAATATAAATGCGTGTGTGATTCTGCTAAAAGTAAACAGTTTATTCATTACTAAAAAAATAAAATAAACAGACATAAAAAAAAACAACACCAGATCTTATAATTTATAAAATAATATAATTAATTATTAAAATAATATCACCCTTACGATGGCGTATAGACATTTATTATCAGGCTAGCGTTTTAATTTATTACATAATGTGCTTCCCAAGCGGAGGGCATGATAGCTGAGTTAAAAAATATATATATATATATACATAAATTCAGTTCAAACCCGAGGAAAGTGAAAGTTGAGTGTCAAAGAACAGTGAAAGTGCCACCAAACCAGTTAAGTACTTTAAAAAAAAAAAAAAAGCGTGACTAGAAGAAGAAGTTCCAAACCAGTGTGACTTTCAAAGGGAGAACTTCCAAATCAGGTAGCTTCACAAGAATGTCAGAGCTTCTAGATTCAGGTGAAGTACGCAGGGAGAATCTTACGTAAGTCATCAACAACAACAAAATTGCATTATATATGGAAGAAACGAGACAGTAGTTGCAGTGAAGATAACCTTCCCCTAGACATATTCCCAAACTATAGTAAAAGAACATTGTTGTTTAGATATCATGATCAGTGAACAAACGTGAACAACAAATAAAAGAAGGTAGTTGAACCAATGTCATATAGAAGAAGACTTCAAGGGGCGGTGGAGAGGGAGATGTTTCAAAGGTTAGAAGGTATAGGCTCAACAAACCACATCAGCAAATGTCCTCAATGTAATATTAATGCAGTTAGTGCAGTGCAATGAGAGAGGTTAGTGAAAAGAGGTGAAATGTTAAATCAGCAAATGAGAGAGAGTAGTGAAAAGAGTGAAATGTTAAATCAGAGCAAATGAAGAGAGTAGTGAAACAGTTGAGTCAGAAAATAGATGAAGGTTTGACATAAATAGTCAGGAGCTACATAAAAATAGTCAGGAGCTACAAAAAACTAGCCAGGAAGCTACAAGAAATAAAAATATAAAGGTTATGAAAGCAATGAAAATAATCAGAAACTAAACATTAAGTTTGATGAAAAATTTAAGAATGTAAATGAAACATTTTTCAACAGGTTAGTAGAACAAGAATTACAGAGTAAATTTCAAGAAGTACAAAACGACTTTGAACAAAATTACAGAAAGCCTACAACAACAGATAAAAGTGACCAAATGGAGGTAAGGGACGACTACAGACGCTTAGGGAGGATGTAGTAAGTCAGAAAAGCACGACGAAATGAGCAGATAAAATAACTCAAAAATGCAAAGGAAAACTTGAAGTTTAGACAGGACTATTTTAAATTCTAAGGTTAAAAAACTATCTCAGTAAAGTTGCGTAAAAAAAAAAATGAAATTCTAGAACAGGTGCAAAATTTAAAAGAACGGTTTGTGACTGTTGAAAAAGAGCAACAAAATATATATGATAACCTAAAATTCCATAATGACCTCTTTGATGGACACACTTGTACCAGATGTGTACATAAAGGAATAGTTTTTGACCACCAATTTGGACAAATTTAAGGACAAACTTGACAGGAGACTGTGGACAAGCGTCACAAACAGTAAACAAATGACGACAACAATTAGAAACAGGCTAGTCAAAATTATGACGAGGTAGAGAAAAAAGGACGCTAATTACCACTTGTGTTAGTCATTAACCAGAACAGGCATACAGACATCAATTTAATGGAATCTGTACCCTCCTTCAGTGGAAATATATAGGTGCATGATGTACAATTTTTGAAAAAGATGGATAGACTTTTGAAAATAGTAAACTCACTGAAAGCACAAAAAAAAAATAAGCATTTTTTAATTCAAGTTAGTAGGTGACGCTGATGAAGCGTGGCCTGAATAATCAACGAGGACTGGAATCTACATCCATATGGAAAGCAATAAAGATACCTTTTCGTAAAAGATTTTGGGTCCGTGTATTATAAGCAGGACAACAATTAGTGAATTATATTTTTTACAGGCCGGTATGATCCACATCTGAGGGCCTATGGTGATATTACAATAGATATGCCATGCAGGCAGGGAATTTGGACATCCCTATTGACGAGGAAAAAAGATTAGTAAATCAAGTTATTGCATCACTTCCCACAGGAAATACAAGAGCTCTTATAGCTGACTAGAGTAAAAAACTAGCGGTGAAATGAGAGAAATTCTTGAAATATTTGTGAAGCGCTTAGGAGTGAAAGGTCACAACCACAACATGCAAGATAGGCTCATTCAAAATGGAGGAAACCATTTAAATGGGAGAGGTAGACATAACCAGGCACGACCTATCCAGAGAATCGAACCAGGAGATCTGAGAAATCGAACTTGGGAAAATTCCAATAATCAGGGAAATTATTCTATCCTATTACAAGGGAGAGTTTTCTAGACCCCGGGGATTAGAATAAACTTTATCCAAAGAAAAGAACACGGGTAAGGTAACGTTAGTCAACAAAGAAATCAGTTGTATGAACAACAGGACTTTGAAAAAATAGAACAACCACCCACTAAAAAACCATGTCATTTGTTCATGAAGAACCGGGACAAAACTTTCAAAAAATGGTCATACAAGTCATTGAGTTGCCCGACAATGACAGCCACTCAAGTTAGAGAAGCCGCGAACATTATAAAACTGTCAAAAAAAAAATTTGTCAAAAAAAAAAAAGATGGGGGGGGGAGGTGGGGGGGGGGGGTTTAGGCTATGGTCTAGACGCTAGACGAGAAATCATAATTAACTATATATATTATTGTTGTCCATTGATTTACACAATCGCCTGGCAAATTTCATTGTGTTATGTCAAAATAAAGAGAGTTTCATATCATATAATATTTATATGTAATAGGTGTTCAGGATTTGAACCCTAGGTCTGTACACAAAGAAGAAATACATTTACCTTTGTAACTAAATGCGACTTAGGTTTGTAGTTACTAGAAATCCTACGCAGGTTTTGTAGCGATTGATGTATATTTTTCAACGTTAGTTAGTAGTTAGTTACTTAAAAAAACACGACGAATATTTTCTAAGAAAATATATGTTAAAAAAAAAAAAAAAGATGGACAATAACCCTTTCTCCATCATATTCAATTTCAAGAGAAAAGGATTTCTTTGACAAAAGAAATGTTTAAAGTAAACAACTATAAAGGGGCAGTAAGGGCACGGTACATTTTTCTACCTCGAAAGTAAAAAAAAAAAAAAAAAATATTTTCCCTCTTCTCACATATCTCTTTCTCTTACTATAATTGTAATAGAAAATAGTTTTTTCTGTGTACATGTCTTAAATTATGTCAATAAATTTTGTAAAACTTTTAAGTATAATTTTTAATGACAGATAAGTATAATAATATAAATTAGTTCAAGTTTCTATGAATATTAATTCTATGTATTCTGTATATTATATTAAGCCAAAGCTGATTAATATTGAATTAGTGTGTTTGTACTACACAGGTGTTAAGCAAGAATGATTAAATGGGAATTATTTGTGTACGTTGTGTTAATAATGTATTAACAAGGAAGCCATTTCAATGTACTATATTGATTTGTGTCATATTTATTAGACATGCTGTGTTAGATAAATATAATAATTTTAATTTTATCAAGGACTATATCATAGAAATGTAGCTGTTGTAATCATTTAAGTGGCCTTAAGTAATTATATTCAAAATATCGTATTTCATCAGTAACAGTCGGGAAATTTTAAAGATAGAATTTAAATGCATTATTACAAACAAGGGTCAAGGTATGAACATATTACAAAACAATAAAAAATGTTGAAGTTAGTAAGAAATTTTATCGGCCAAAGAAATGTTTACGGGGGGGGGGAGTATTAAGAATCTTTGATACAGAGTAATAAAAAAAAAAAAATTGTTTTGACGATCTAAATGATCGATATGAATTTAATATATTTGTTTACGACACCAGTAATGATCGTCGTAGGTATAATAGTACATCATAAATGGCAAGAGATGTCTAAAGAAAAGGAAGGTATGTTTTTAATTCGCCTTGGTATGGATAGTGTAGGTTATGCAATGATATGAATTATAGTCGTACGGTTTATATCTAGTCTTAGTGGAAGATTCACCAGATTGAGGTGAAGAACTCGTCGTTGATCCTTAATTGCACCAAATAAGGTTGAGCTCCGTCGTTGATTTCCAATATACCTTAAGGTGAGTTAGTCGTTAAAATAAGAATTAGATAGATATGGGAGGATTGCCCCATATAAAATCTGTTTATGGAGTATACGTCATTGAAGGAAGGTAAGATAATAGTCGACGTAATTCATTTTGTTTAAACCTATACCACGGGAAGGATTTAAAGTTGGTTTCTGATGTGATTTTCTGGTGTGTTTCGTAAACAATTAAAACATATAGTTAATAACAAAACTAGATAAAAGTATTCAAATGGTGAAGTAAAGGAGGATGTCAAATATTTGTCTTTGGGCTATTAAAAATAAAAAAAAATATCTGGAGCAAAGGCTGATTTAATTAAAGTCATATAAAAAAAGTTTAACTTAATTAAAATCAAATTGATTTGATTAAAACATTGTTAAAATCAAGGGATAGTAACCACGGATTAAGGGGATTCGATCAATGAATTTTGAAATAGATAATTTAAACATTGTGTAATAAACAATTAAATTAAGGGTTTTATCTACATTGTATAACATTAGTATATTAAATATGTCAAATATATTGTATTTAAGTTAATAAAATGTAATTTTAGTTTAAATATTTTAGAACTAAGATCGATTGTTGAATAATGCATTGGATTAAAAAAAACCATGATAGAAAAACAAATTATTTCAGTGTGACACTGTTAAAAAAAAATTCTACTTTTGTTTGTATGTAACAAAGGAATTTCAAGAGAGAAAGTATGGTTGAGGACAAAACCTTAACTCAACAATTGTATCTTAAAATAATTTTGTTCTGGATATTCATTTTAAGTGTATTTATAAGAAACTTGTACTTATGTAATTGCTGTTAGATATCACCACACTTCAATCTTTCAGCAATTAGGGGGTAACTGTAATGATATGAAATTATACATATCAATATGTTATTATTACAAATCTATATTCTAAATTACTATATTTAAATATTCGAGCGCGGCAGTAAGAGATATTTGTGTAGAAACTGTATCAGTTGTAAGGTTGGTGGTGAATCCTTTACGTCTCTATTTAAAAAGAACCAACGCACTTTCGTGGAAAGAGACGCCACCTGGATGACTCACCCTTTTTCTTCTAGGAAGCTTCTGAGAAGGAAATGTCGCTTGATATACCCCTTCAAATGGCCCATCTCCTCACTGCTGTTGATCCTTCCGTTCTCGAAAGGAACAACGCTTTAGCTAAGATTCATTTAACGCAATAGTCGGGCTTGGCTTTTATCCAAATATAAAATGCGCTGGGATATCTAGCTAAAATAACAGTTTATTCATTTAAATTAAAAAAAAAGACTCAAAAAAAAAAAAACAACCAGACTTTTAATTTATAAAATAATATAATTTTATTATTAAAATAATATCAACCATACGATGGCGTATAGACATTTTTTATCAGGCTACTTTTAATTATTACAACCAGAGCCTGGATAAGACTATAATATGTAAAACATAATTTAGATATTTAGGTTCAGTTTAGGCGATTACTTAACTTGCAAATTATTACAGTAATTCTGCACGTATTGACACATATATATTTGATGTTTTAACAAAAAACTTTTACTACAGTGGCGCCAACATATATTAACGTCAGCGAGGGTTGAGAGGTTGCGAGCAAACCCTACGCAGCCAGAATAAATAATCAGTTTTGTAGTTGGGGACATAAGGAAAATGTTAATGGCCCATAGAAGCCTAGGGAACTATTTTTACATGGTAGCTTATGGGAAAAATATTTTACAAACATAAGTTCCAAAGTTAATTTTCTTAATTTTAATATTGGTCCAGTGCGTGCTAGAGAAATTTCTCCATCTGGTATATATCTGACTTGTAGATTCTGACACCCTTAGTCTTAAAATATATTTTAGCTTTGTGGGTGTGCAGCGAGAGTATCCCGGTGCATGTGATGTGGGACCAGTGTGGGCGCTTACTTGTTTTTAGACGGTAACTTTCGCAATAGTCTGGATTGTCGATGACGATGACCGATCGGGTTCAGTCCTGGCCAGTGTACTGTAATTTTTTTCCTAATGGTTTTCCATTTTTCCTCCATGCATATGTGGGTTCACTTTGACTAAATAATTATCATCATTAATCACAAGCGTAAATAGTTCATATGTTTATAATCCGAGTGGGGTAGAAAAAACACGATGGAAAAATAAAACAACTCAATAAACTAAATAAATCACGTTAGTTAAAATAAATAAACCTACTCCTTGTTAGTAAAAAAACCTCTTGGATACACTGAATTAATATCAAAATTACCATATTTTCTTATCATCACTATCGCAATGGTGTAGTGAACTTGTTAATGTGTCAAGTTACCTAACCGGGATTTGAACCTGGTCTCGTTTGCTACCAGGCAATTCAATGTAATACGGCAAGCAGAAGCCTTATGATCATACGACCACGAAGCGGCGGGTTAGCACTTCTGCTGAATGAAGTAGAAAGCCATGATCATGGTTACATGCTTGCATTTATAGTTTTTTTATAGTATATGGTATTAGCGGGGCTCTGTAATCCATAAAGCTCCAAACTAGAGGGATACAAAACATAAATATATAAACAAAATCTACAGTTATTAAAGGGAAATAAAATAGTAATATGAGGAGCGCGCAGAGTTGATTATCCTAAGTTGTGAAATTATAAAATGCTGGTCATTTAGCATGTCCCAGCGCACGCCACTCACTCTTATGAGTGTAGCGGGAAACACGGTCCACCTTTCACTGGGTTTAACCTGAATTATCAATATTATAAAAAAGGTGTTGAAGGCTAATCCTCGAACTTTTTAGACATAGGGATAATATGGCCGTAGTTACGTAATAGAAATAATTTCACGTACTTAGGAATCCTTTAGATTTAATTTATGCAAACTTTTATTAAATATTAAGCATATTATTTGAAGAGCATTTATAATTCAGTTATATATATATTCCAAAAAAAAATATAGTTTCCATAAATATTTACTTTTTCCTTCTAATCGTTACTTATTATTAAGATACCTAAACATATTAGTAAAGACAATTATTGATGCATACATTAACTAATATGAAATTACGTCCTATAGTAAATAATCTTACCAAACTAAAACATTTTTTTTTTGACTGTTGTTGCACAAAGCCACTTGTTACTAAAAGTTTAGTTCCATTCAAAAATACCTCATACTCACTACATTTAAACTTTAACGCTAACAACCTACTTCGTAATCACAAAAAGCTTTAGCTATGACCTAAACAAGGAGTATAATCAATTATAAGTTTCACAGGATATTGCCTAACATTGCCCATTAAGTTCTGTTTTTTGTTATTATTTTGGCACACAAAAGATAATGACAAAACTATACTATAAACAATACATCGAGAAACTAGTAAAAAAAAAAATATATTAAAGTTAAGTTGATCTATATAATAATCTAGAGACAATACTCCATTCTGCTAACATTGAAATTCTCAGCACGCATTATTCAAACATTTCCCGCCTTATATTTACCTAACCAAAGTGCCATAATAACAATAGAGACAAAAAAGTTTACTTTGTTTGAGGAATAAAAGTTCGCGCATAATGCCTAATATTCATAATACAGAAGATGCCTGACTTTACATACGCTCATTATAAAATATATCTAAAGACGAAGATTTAGATTACCCAATTACAATTATAATTTAAATTTGATAACAAAGATCTAAAAAGATTTTTGACTAGTTTCTCCCAAATTTACATTTAACGAAATTGGATTTTTTCTTACATTAATAGATATGACTTTACGCCGACGTTATCTCTACATTGGTTCGCAGCCAAGTCCAAGAGTGGCGTCTTCCTCGACGGATGTCTTTAATATGCTCATCATCGAACAGGATGGCCACAAAGGAAGGGCGGGTCGCGGTGGCAAAGAACATTCCATTTATTCTGGCAACGCCTGGAGTTACATCTTGTTCTAGCCATTTCTGGAAGTTGGGCAGGATCTGATTATGTTAGCCGGTCGGTGCGGGCTCTGGTGGCGAGAGGCAGAAACTCGGTCAGTTCTTGGCAGTTGTTATTGTGGTTCGCTGTAGTCGGGTGTTTGTTTGCCGCACGGTGCTCGGCCAGATTAGTTGTTTTTGGGTAAGTGAAAATATTTTGCTTGACTGTTCCCCATTTTGTTGATCTTGGAGCAATAATTGCTACAAATCTCCCTACCTTGATCTTGCGTGGGGGGGGGGGGGGGGGGGGGGGGTTGTCGTTGTCACCGCTGATTGTTCTGGCTTACTCGGGAAAAGAGACGAGATGCTCGGGGTTACTCTGTCGTTCTTCTTGCGTCATCCTCAGCTCGGTTCCACGCTCCGCTTCCCCCATAGACATCTGGGCCCATATATTTTGAGAAAGCGCATCTCTAGCACGTTGGGCCGCCCTGTCTCATTGCAGGATGGTTTATACCATCCGCCCACGCTTGGTCTTTGCTCGCGGCCACCCAGAAAGCTTCTCTAGGAGTCGCCCATTGCCTTCTGCCAGGTCGTTTCTCCATAGTGTTCCCTCCGCCCGCGCACGGAACAGAAAAGAAAATAAGGGAACGGAAGACGTGGGGTTAAAGGGAGTTCTCCTGGAGCTGCTCATTAGAGACAAGTTATTAGAGTTCATTTGCTTGCAAGACCATATTTCAAGAGCCGGTTTATTCAACACCTCGCTCTTCATACGAGGATGGAAATAGCGTAAATCTTTCAGAGGAAGATTGAGGACATAACGCACATCACGCACTCCGTCCTATGTATGGTTCACTTTGTCCTACTCTCTGGGCCCAATTGCTGCTTATATAATAAGCAGTGGTCACTACTCAAATCTTTCGTAAGAATTCAAACAATTCATTAAGATGGAGTTCCACAAATAATTTAAAAGTCATTTTGCCACGGCCCGGGCTTTCATCATGGTGATACTCCCTCATTTAAAACTAGACTTATAAACTATACATATATGCAAAATATATTTTAACCTAAATTACACATCATTTTTACGCCTCATTTATCCCTATGGGCACTTGGACTCGCGCTTTTTATGTGGATGACGTGAGCGCTTGCGTTCTTCGTCTCGGTGTCGTCTTCAACTTTCTGAAGGAGGACCGTGACAGGGGTGGGGAACTTGTCCCTCCCACGGGCCACACCACTTGGGACACAGATTAGCGATCTTTTGTCGACCGCGGAGCTCAAGGGGAAATCTTTACATAGAACAGGTCTCCAAACTTTAAATGAAACGGGAATCCTCCTTTGTTATATGCATTGGCCAACCTTTTCTTGCCTTCCTAAGATGGTCTAAAGACACTCCTACTATATCCTCCAAGGAAAACCTCTCACTATACCATTAAACCGGGGATAGAATGTCCCAATTATTAAATAATAATGGGTGGACCAGCTCCGCCAAGGAAACACGGAAGCCGGCGAGCAATCAGTCGGACTCGTGATAGGCGGAGATTAAAAGCCATATTCATAAAAATCTAACTCTCTATCCCACTCTGTATGTACTTGATTAAGGAAAAGTAGGCTTTTTCCAGGGCTATTCCCAGGTTCCTGTTTTAACATTTCTACATGGTTAGGTCCCGGTTGGTAAGGACTGGTAGTGATATGCTGATGGCACCACCCTGAAGCTCATGTCATGAAAAGTAGCTGATCTGAAACAGGGTCCGTTATCACTTACTATGGTTCTTGGGGGCCCCAAAAAGAATGCAACACCACGCCGACACATGGGCGTTTACAAGCTAGTAGTAGCTTTCATTGTACCGTAAAGGAATCAAAACTAACGAATTGGAAAATGCATCAACCAAAACAAGAATACAAGAGTTACCTTAGGATGATCGGTGGTGATAGGCCCCACATAATCATCGAACACCTTCTCACAGGGGCGTTGGGCTACATCGGCCGAATGCCAGCCCAACCCTGGAATTATGGGCAGGTTTGGCCATCTGACAGTCTTCACACCGACTTAACCCATTCCTTCACGTCATGATATTGCCCAGGCGGGATATAGATAGAGCCCAAAAGAATTCTCTCGAGATTTCTTTTGACCGTCTTTAACACACCAACTAGGTGACCTCCAAAGATATCGAGAATTGTGAAAATTATTTAGTCTAACATGGGGCAGGTTACGATAGGACGCCGGAACAACAACCTTCATTCCATTTTCCTCGTTAGCATGGTATTAACAGAAGACTCTCAAAATAGAAAATACTGACTCACCTATGTTCCTTTCCTGATCCTCTCCATAATCTCACGACACCATGGGTCACTGCCCTTGATGATCCCTATAGAAAACAAAGGACTCGGGTAAGTATCGATATAATAACCAGCGAGTGGGCGTTCGTAATTTCCTCTGCACCAAATGGGATTACAGTCTTCCAGCCATGCGTGAATAGAGCATCCGCAGTTAACGTTTAGTTTTCCCAGAGTTTGATGGGTCGAGAGAATTTGACTCTTGATAACCCTCCGTCACATCTCCCTACGTATTGCCTATTGTTTTGGATGATTCTCAAGTCCATGCACAGCGCCATGTTTGTCTGTGTATCATTCAAAATTTTCTCTGCTCTAAATAATCCGCGAACCGCGGTTCTCATCCAGTAACACAAGCAAGGCTTCCTTTTTCATAGGCTCTGTACCCTTCTCTCGGCCTCGTGTGAGTGTCCGTGAGGATGCTAGCGAACGCACCGGTCCCTGGACCACCCTCCGGAGTCCGTGAGAAAGCACCAGCACCCAGAGCAATTGCTAGAAGATCCACGTGAAGAAGAAAGGGCATAGAAAAGTTCGGGCATCCGCAATACTCTGTGGTGAGAATGGAGTTTACTTTTTAGCAAATCCGGAAGGCACGAGCTTGCATCCTCACCCCAACAAAAGACAACGCCCTTCTTTTTTAAGGATGTTTAAGAGGCCGCGGCTATTTCAGAGGAAAGATGGAATGAACCCTAAGATAATATGCGCACCAGCCCAATGAAACGCATGACCACCTTAAGGATTTCTGGGCCGGGGGATAATCAACATGGGGCGGAATGCTGCTCTGGGTCTATGAGAAGATTCCCCTCGAACAGTTAACATTACCCAAGATATTTAATAGGATGGCTTTGCCCAACGCGACCTTTCGGATTTACCGTTTAAGGCCCTACTCTACGCAAGCGACATAATAACTTCCTACTTAAATGCTTTACATGATCACTCATCGAGTCGCTTTACACACATATATCGTGCCTAAATAGTTGGAATACATAATCAAATTTAAATATCAGCTAAGGAACGTGATCCGCAAAACGCGACTCAACGCCTGTCCTCCAATACTACAACCGAGCGAGGGAACCGATTAACTCATACTTGTTCTCCATGGGGTGACAAAGGCCGTATTAGTTTTTTTGATGACTCGACCAGGGCGCATTGTAGGAAAACTTGCATTAAGATCCATTAAAATGAACACTTACGCTCCTACCTAAGTGCTGAAAGGCTGAGTCATACTTGGCTCGGATAGGATCGAACTGGATTTTTTGTTGATTTTCCTATAGTCCCAAACAATCTATCACCTCCCCCTTCTTAGTATAATGAAAAGCGGGACTGGCATAATGAGAAAATTAGATGGACGTATGACTCCTTTGGGACTCTAGATGATCATAATCTCTAAATATCTTCATTTTTGGGGGGGGCAAGGTAGGGACCTGACCTCACAGGAATCTTGTCCCTCCACACAATTACATAAGGTAATGACGTCACATTTTCCAAGTTAGAGTACTAACATCACGAAAACTTGAGATATCCCATTAACAATTTTCTTCGTAACTATTCATAACAATACATAGAAGACTTAATAAGAAGAATGACCACAAGCAATAATATATCTTGGGTGCGAATCGAAAGATAAATTCTCCACGACTAGAATAAATTATAGCACGGGTTTCCATAAGAAATATTACCCAAAATGATATCATAGGGAGGGCAGGTACACAAAACAAAATTCTTTTCCAGGAAAACCATCTATTTTAATGTGACAAAATTATCTTATTACTAGCTATTAACAAGTTTCCATTTCCCACAATGGAATGGCCTAGTATCGATATGTTTCATTAGGAATTTTCTTCGACCCAATACTCTATCCAAAAGGTAGAGTTGATAAATTGATACACTCTGGAGCCAGTATCCAGCAAGGCAGAGCCGAGTCTTTGACCCAATCGTACCAACAACATGGAGGGGAGGGGATAATGATGTTAGAAACCTTACGGTGGTTGGGCCCCTTTTTCACACACCCCGCGTTACGCGTTTCCTGCTAAAAACAGTCACGTTAGGTAATGCCCAAAACGACCACATCGAAAACACTTGATACGAGTACATCTAATCGTTCTTCCTGATCTGATAACACCGAGAGGCCTTGTCTCCGCGGTGTAGCAGAAATATTAGAATCAAGCGGCGTAGTTGCGAGGCTGTGAAACCACACCTATTTGAGGGGAGATATTCTGAACTCGCGTTGGATAGTTTTCGATACTCTTTTTATGCTAGTAGAACGAACCCTCAATATTACTGGCCATGAATATAACTTGGCCAGGGGTGTTGTGGCTGTGTGCGAATATAAATGTCTCCGCCGTCAACGGGGAGACATTTTCTAAATATTTTAACTACCATCTTCCTCCGCTAGGTTGAGATTTAATATCTCGAGGATTCAGAGATAGCCATTATAAACAATCGAATGGTTCTGAGGCCGCTTGAAAAACCGTCGCAAACTTTTCACGTTACCAAGTCTCTCCTTTATCTCTCTTTGGCATAAAGACTCAAGGATAGGGATTTTTACCATATTCCAAGGAAGATCCTATTGTAAACATTCGAAACAGATGCGCTAAAAAACCGGAAGTTCTCCCTAAAACATACGTAAGGAACTCCACATCGCCTATAAGTCTAAGTTAGCAATTCTATTAGCTTCTAACTAGGAAATAAACAAAGCATGAACAAGATCTGGCCGTCACAAACTGGAAGTAGCTTCAAAACGCTCACTAGCAAACTTTACTCGAGTTTTAGAGGGACGGCAGTAACACACACCCCCCTGTGTTGGCTGATAACTTACCGATCCCCGGGGGTGAGTGATCTGCTTATGAGCCTCCATTCTAATTCTTTAAAGACCTGACTTGCATGGACGGAGTGTTCCAGCGGGGGGGATGGCTAATGTCATTGTATATTAATTTGTCTGTGTCGCTAGACTTACTGATACTTTCAGACGCAGGGACCGCAACACACCAACGTAGCACTCGGGGGGAAAATGATTTATTTTCTCGCCCTTGGCTCCCGGTGAAGCTCCCCAGTTTTTGAGTCCATAGGGACGTTCGCGATCTGGTTGCTGATTCAAGCACTTCCAAGTGGGGTGGCCATGTCGGTGGCGGAGTTCATGAAACAGAGTCAAAAAAACAATTAGGATAGAGAAGTAACACTTACGCTGCATATATATGCAAGAGTGGCGCAGCTTGTAATCCAAAGCTCCAACTAGAGGGTTTACAAAACATAAAATATAACAAAATACTACAGTTAAAGGGAAATAAAACAGAATATAGAGGATGCGCGCAGAGTGGAATATCCTAAGTTGGGAATTATTAATGCTGGACTATAGATGTCCCCAGCGCACGCCACTCCACTCTTATGAGTAGCGGGGAAAACACGGTCCAACCTTCCATGGTTACTGACATTATCAATTTTAAAAGGTGGAAGGCTTAATCCCTCGAACCCTTTTTAGACATAGGATAATATGGCGTACGTATTTATGAAAATAGAATAACTTCAAGCCTTAGAATCATTTAGCTTTAATTAATGCCAAACTTTATTAAATAATAAGCAAATATTTGAAGACATTTAATAATTCAGTTATATATATATTATCCAAAACAAATATAGTTTCAATAAATATTTACTCCTTTTCTTTAATCCGTTACATTATTTATTAAGTACCTAACATATTACGTAAAGACAATTATTGGTATGCGTAAACATTAACTCTTATATGATCATACGTCATATAGTAAATAATTTACCAAACTAATCATTTTTTGATCGTTGTTGCACAAAGCCACATGTTACTAAAAGTATAGTTCCATCAAATTAACTCATTACCAACTTCCATTAAAACTTTAACGCAACAACTACTAGCGTTAACTCACAAAGCTCTTGTAGCCTATGTCCCAAACACAGGGTATAATACTATCTTATAAGTATCAAGGATATTTCCTAACATTGCCCCATTGAGTTTGTTTATTTTGTTTTATTATTTTGGCACAAAAAGATAATGACAACACTATCCTAAAAAACAAACAACGAGGAAACTAGTAAAAAAACTATATATAAAGTTAAGTTGATCTATATATAATCTACGCGCATATACTCCATTCTGCTAACATTGAAATTCTCAGACCGTATTCACAAAGACACTTTCGCCTTAATATTTACCAAACCCAATTTGATATTTACAATAGAGACAAAAAAGTTACTTGGTTGAGAATAAAGTTCGAGCTAATGCCTAATATTCAAATACAGAAGATGCCCTCTGAATTTACAATACGCTCATTATAAAAATTATATCAAAAAGACGAAGATTTAACCCACAATCATTATAATTAAAATTGATAAAAGATCTCTTTAAAAATAATTTTGACTAGTTCCAAATTTACATTTAACCGAAATTGGATTTTATTTTAAATTAAATATAATATGTCCTCTACGCCGATCGCTTATCTCACATGGTCGACAGCCAAGTCCAGATTGGCGTCTTCCTCGACGGTGGACTTTTATATGCTCACTCATCGAACCAGGGTATAGGCACAAAGGAAGGGGGGCGCTGCGGGCAGAAGAATCATTCCATTTATTTGGCATTGCCTGGCAGTTACCATCTTGTTCTCGTTTCTTGAAGTTGGGCGGAATGATTTTGTAGCGGTGGTGCCGGGCTTCTGGTGGCGAGAGGCAGAACTCGGCTCAGTCTTGGCAGTTGTTTCACTTGTCGGTTGGTAGTCGGGTGTTTGTTTGCGCACGTCTCGGCAGATTAGTGGGATTGGGTAAGTGAAATATTATGCTTGATCTTGTCCCATTTTGTTGACTTGGAGCAATAATTGCGCAGCTAGATTATTTAATCATATATTTTAGTTTGGTAACTATATTTATAAGCTTACCTAGGCGATATGATATAATCCTTAAGAAAATATATCATTTTAGTTGAATGATATAATTTAACAAGTCAAGGAACCCTTATCAGAAAAAGATTTGAACATTCTTTTAAATTACTTTTTGCCCTTCTATAGAGAATTTTGGTGAAATTTCTTAAAATAGATAAAAACTTGCCACCTATTCCCTAAATCCTTGGTGCATGTTAGAGAAATCGTGAATGCCCTTAACGGCCAGTGATGTAGTTAAGTAGCCTTCTGCTTCGGTTATGGCCGCAAGATATAACTCGCTACTCTCAATTGAATTGACTGCATGATAAATAATATCGGGGCTCGAGCCAGTCGGGTGGACTGAAGGTTTAAATTTCCTAAATAGTTTTCCACTCTCACTCCACCAAAAAAAACTGGTGCTAGTTCCTCTAAATTCAACCTTACTCATCCCTAAAAACACACTAGCGTTGTTTATATTATATATATATATATATATATATATATATACTATATATATATATTCGTTATAATTCGAAATGTTAGTAACTCTACGTATAACGGCAGGTGCTAAAAAATGAGAATTTGTCGCACTAAATTATACTGGCGAGATTTTTAAAATTATCTGTTTAAAAAACAATAATCCTTTTTTTTACTGTTGCTTATTGCCGGTTACTAATTTTACTATAATATTTAAAAATGTGTCAAATTTCAAGTTTTAATAAAGGTCGCTAAGAAATTTTACTTAATGATTTTCAACTCTTTATTCATGAAAAAGCAATATATTTTCTTCTAAATTATACCCTCTTCACCTTTAATTATTAATATAAAAATAAAATAGTTCATACATGTATACCGGCGCTCATGTCCTTCAATGTTGCATCCAGCGTTGCAGAATTAATTGAGATGTTCAATTCGTGAATTCTTTTTATAAGGTTATCATTATTTCAAGTTATTTCCACCTACATTCTTACTTTAGCAAACCCCACAAAAATTGTCAAAGTAGTGTGAGGTTAATCTGACGGGTTGGGGGAAAAAATATTTGAGTGTAAACAAGGACAAGCGTGTATTGAATTAACTATTCTGTCACCTTTAGCATGCTCTTTAACTGGTATGGATATCAAAAGTTGTCGAGAGTTGGTCCTTTCGTGTCGACCGCTTGGTTGTCTATCACGTTGTAACCTCCTATACCTGAGGTTTGTCTAGCAGTTGTCCTCTCATGTCGACCCAGCTTGGTTGTCTATCACTTTGTACTCCATATACTTGAGCTTGTCTATGCAGTTGGTCCTTTCGTGTCGATCGCTGGTCTGGTCTATCCCTTTGTACTCCTATACATGAGGCTTGTCTGCAGTTGGTCCAAGTTTCGTGTCGGCCACTTGACCCACCCAGCCTTCCAAATATTCTTTTTATTAGCTTTGGCGAGCAGTTTTGTTGTTCTAGCGTTTGTATGGTGCCGCTTAATACAAACAGAAGAAAATTGAAACACGCCTGATTGTGGTGTTGTTGATGAATGTTCCATCGTCTTGATTAATCCACTCGTTCCGTAGCTAATTTTCACGAGAAGAAGAATGAAGAAGGGCTTTCTAAAATCACCCCATTATTTATATAAACAAAAACCCCTTTCACCAGAGAACCATTGACCCATCCTTTCTAAGTTAGAATCGAAATAGATGGACAATAGGAATGGTGTCATCATCGTTGGTGTAAAAATTAAATTTTCAGCCACACTTATATTGTTTTTAAATTGGCAGATACAATTGAATTAAATAACGATATAATTTTATAGCGTATTGTATCTTTTCGGATATTCAAATATTCAATATTTTATGACGGTGTCGTTATGAAGGCACATTAGTCCGGGAAAATAATTATATAATTACAGCCTCATCTGATATGAGACATATAATTTATTCAAGGGAAGAAAGTGAGTTATCACAGGAAAATTACGGGTTAACTAATAAATAAATGGTGACGGCGGAGAAGTCAGGGTACGAGTCCCTATCGTGCGTGTGTACTAAGGGCTGGTTCTCCCCTCATCCTCACGGTTTGTGCCCCAGACGGGGATCTAGCGACGATTTTCTGAAGGTAAACATAAGCATGATGTTTTGGTTACGATACGCGTGAAGCGGTCTCAGTTTTAACTCCACCGTATCTGCCATGTCTTTTCTGTACTGAGATGGATATGTTCAAAATAACTTTTTAACGCATCAACCGATTTTTAAATCAATTACGTAATGTGTTTTAGGGATGAGGTATTTTGAATTTTGGGGAAGTGTGCTCCATAGTTGCGTGCTAAGGACGTGTGGGGAACCATTAGAAATCATTCTTGGTACATCTGACCCGGAATTCGATCACGATCTCCCGTCATTGGAAAGAGTTCTAGTCTATTGCGAAATTTACACCTTAAATCATCCGGTTCACTGTAGCGGGTGGTTTGTATATCTTAAAGTAGTAAATTTTGCTTTCATCTAATTTATTAACTAATGTCTTATAGATGGGGATATTTTGGTCTATTACGTTAAATTGACGTGTAGAAATATTTCTGAAAGTATTTAGTTGTGTCCCTGATATGGCCATTCTACGTTGTGATAATTCCAGACGCCATATTTGAAGGGGGAGATCGAAGTTCGTATCCTGGTTGGTTGTACTGATATCTGTGATACACTCTTCCTCCAAGAAAACAGGGTATACATCCTCTAATATATTTTTTCCCAAATGGATAAAATCATAACATAATTAGTTAAATGCGATAAACTTTGTGTTGGCGCAAATGGCATGCATTTAACAGCGTAAGGACGTGTTAAAGTTATTAGTGATAGTAAAAACTCCTTCGGATCTCGAGTTTATGGCGGATTACCCTACCAATATTATAGCGCGGGTTTCTAATCCACGGTTGCATTACATGCCAAAGAGGACCTCCCAAGGGCAGCATTATGGAAACACCTCTGGTCAGTGTGAATAAAAGACAAAGCCCATTCCATTTAATGGCTATCATGTTATTCTTTTGATGCAAAATAAGTTAATGCATTCACTAAAATATTTAAATTAAACATGATAAAATCTCGCTTCAGGAAAGGTCCGACTAGTTTAAGGCGTCCCCCTCGAGCTAGACTCGGTATGTATCTATGGGGAGATCGAGGTTAGTTATAATTAAAATATTGAGTTAGGAATCGGAAGGTTGAATTTTATATGAAGCGAACCCGATTTCGCGTGAAGGGAGAGTATTAAAATCTTTGAGGAAAAACGATCATCAGTTCAGACGTGACCGAGAATTGAACCTTGATCTCCCATCCTTTCCAAATCTATATAAAACACACAAAATCTATTGCGTTAACTAAACTACGCCGCCAGGGTGGGTCCCTAAATTGATAAATATATCGTAAATTGGCTACCAGCAAGAACACAGAGCTCATCACCATATTTATAGGTCTACACATGAGACATTTCGGCTAATTTAATCCTGAATGACCTTCAAACGAATCTACTTAATTTCATGTGAGATAAGATATTTTCAAAGAGTGAAAACCCATATTTGTAACTAAGATCTATTCATATAGTTTGCAGACAACCGTTAAAAACCAAGAAAGAATCTCTTTTGTGGTTAGCTATGGTAGCATGGTGTTGTTTAATTACACTGAGTGAGGCTATATGTTTGGTAGCATGGTGTTGTTTATAAATACGGAGGAGGCTATATGTTTGGGTAGAATGGTGTTGTTATAACTACTGTAGTGAGGTATAGGTTTGGATGAGCATGGTGTTGTTTTATAAACTATTGAGTGAGGCTATAGGTTTGGTAGCATGGTGTTGTTTTAACATGAGTGTAATTATCTCAGTGAGGTATAGGTTTTGGTAGATGGTGTTTGTTGTTTATAGCTACTGAGTGTGGCTATATGTTTGGTATTAGCTATGGTGTTGTTTATTAACTTACTGAGTGAGGCTATAGGCATTGGTAGCATGGTGATGTTTATAACACTGTGTGACGGCTATAGGTTTTGGTAGCTGTGTTGTTTATAACTACTGAGTGAGGCTATATGTTTGTAGCATGGTGTTGTTTATAAATACTGAGTGAAAGGATATAGGTTTGGTAGCATGGTGTTGTTTTAACATGAGTGTAATTAACTCAGTGAGAGCATATAGGTTGGGTAGCTGGTGATTGTGTTAACATGAGTGTAATTATCAGTGAGGCTATAGGTTGGTAGCATGGTGTGTTTATAACTACTGAGTGAGGCTATAGGTTTTGGTAGCATGGTGTGGTTATAACTACTGAGTGAGGTTATATGTTTGTAGATGGTTGTTGTTTATAACTATGAGTGAGGCATAATAGGTTGGTAGCATGGTGTTGTTTTAAACACTGATGTGTAATTACTCGAGTGAGGCTATAGGTTATGGTAGGCATGGTTGTTGTTTATAACTACTGAGTGAGCTATAGGTTTGGTTGCATGGTGTTGTTATAATACTATGAGTGAGGCTATAGGTTTGGTAGCATGTTGTTGTTTTAACATGTGAGTATATTACTGAGTGGGCTCATAGGTTTGGTAGTATGGTGTCTGTTTTAACATGAGTGTATTTACCTGAGTGAGGCTATAGGTTTGGTCGCAATGGTGCTGTTTTAACATGAGTGTAATTACTATGAGTGATGGCTATAGGTTTGTAGCATGGTGTTGTTTATAAACTACTGGTGAGGCTATATGTTTGGTAGCATGGTGTTGTTTTAACATGGTGTAATTACGAGTGAGGCTATTTGTTTGGTAGCATGGTGTTGTTTTATCATGAGTGTTAATTACTCAGTAAGGCTATATGTTAGGTATGCATTGGTGTGTTGTTTTTAACATGAGTGTAATTATCGAGTGAGGCTATAGGTTTGGTAGCTGGTGTTGTTTTAAATGAGTGTAATTACTGAGTGAGGCTATAGGTTTGGTTGCATGGTGTTGTTTATAACTACTGAGTGAGGCTATAGGTTTGGTAGCATTCACGGTGTTGTTTTTTTGTTGTTTTAACTATGAGTGTAATTACTGAGTGATGGCTATAGGTTTGGTAGCATGGTGTTGTTTTTAACATGAGTGTATTACTTGAGTGAGGCTTATAGGTTTTGGTAGCATGGTGTTGTTTATAACATGAGTGAAGCTATAGGTTTGGTGCTGGTGTTGTTTATAAACTACTGAGTGAGGCTATAGGTTTGGTAGCATGTGGTTGTTTATAACTACTGAGTGAGGCATATAGGTTTGGGTAGCTGTTGTTGTTTATAACATGAGTGAGGCTATAGGTTTCGGTTGCATGGTGTTTGATATAACTACTGAGTGAGGCTATAGGTTTGGTTGCCATGGTTGTTGATTATAACTATGAAGTGAGGATTTAGTTTGGTCTGCATTGGTTGTTGATTATAAATACTGAGTGTGGCTATAGGTTTGGTTGCATGGTGTTGTTTTAACGATGAGTGTAACGACTGAGTGGGCTATAGGTTTGGTTGCATGGGGTGCTGAGGAGTAATACCCCCTACCCATCCTCACCTGAGGTGGCTATAGGTTTGGTAGATGGGTGTTGTTTTTAAACTACTGAGTGAGGCTATAGGTTTTGTAGCATGGATGTTGTTTTAAATGAGTGTAATTATGAGTGAGGGCTATAGGTTTGGTTAGCATGGTGTTGTTTTATAACTACTGGTAAGAGGCTAAGGTTTGTAGCATGGTGTTGTTTTAAATGAGTGTTAATTACTGAGTGAGGCTTTAGGTTTGGTTTAGCATGGTGTGTAGTTTTATAAAACTACTGAGTGAAGCTATAAGTTTGGTAGCATGGTGTTGTTTATAACTACTGAGTGAAGGTATAGGTTTGGTAGCATGGTGTTGTTTATAAACTACTGAGTTGAGGCTATAGGTTAGGTGCATGGTGTTGTTTATAATACATGAGTGAGTCTATAGGCTTTGGTAGCATGGTGTTGGATTTTAAACTACTGAGTGAGGCACTAGGTTTTGGTAGCATAGGTGTTGATTTTAACTACTGAGTGAGGCTATGGTTTGGTAGCATGTCGATTGTTATAATACTGAGTGGGCTATAGGTTTGGTAGCATGGTGTTGTTTTTAACATGAGTTTGTAAACTACTGAGTGAGGCTATAGGTTTGGTAGTAGATGTGTTGAATTATAACTACTGAGTTTTGATGAGGCTAAGGTTTTGGTAGCATGGTGTTGATTTATAACTACTGAGTGAGGCTATAGGTTTTGGGTAGCATGGTGTTGATTATAACTACTGGATGAGGCTATAGGTTTGGTAGCTATGGTGTTGTTTTAACATGAGTGTATACTTACTGAGTGAGGCTTAATAGGTTTGGTAGCATGGTGTTTGTTTTAACATGAGTGTACTACTGAGTGAGGCTATAGGTTTGGTAGCATGGTGTTGATTATAACTACTGAGTGAGGCTTACTAGGTTGGTAGCAGGGTGTTGTTTTAACATGAGTTAATATGAGTGAGGCTATAGGTTTGGTAGCATGGTGTTGATTATACTATGAGTGAGGCTAATAGTTTGGTAGCATGGTTGTTGATTATACTACTGAGTGAGGCTATTGGTTTGGTAGCTTGGTGTTGTTTTAACATGAGTGTTATCTACTGGTGAGGCTATAGGTTTGGTAGCATGGTTGTTGATTATGAATACTGAGTGAGGTTATTGGTTTGGTAGATGTGTTGATTATAACTACTGAGTGGGCTATAGGTTTGGTTAGCATGGTGTTTTGGGGGGTTTTTAACATGAGTGTAACTACTGAGTGAGGCTATAGGTTTGTAGCATCAGGTTGTTGATTGTAACTACGAGTGATAGGCTATAGGTTTGGTAGCATGTGTTGTTTTAACATGAGTGTAACTACTGAAGTGAGGCTATGGGTTTGGTTAGCTATTGGTGTTGAATTATAACTACTGAGTGAGGTATGTTTGGTTGCAGGGTGTTGTTTTAACATGAGTGTAACTACTGAGTGAGGCTATTGGTATAGGTATGAATGGTTGTTTGTTTATTAATCCCCACTGAGTGAGGCTATAGGTTTGGTAGCATGGTTGTTGTTTTAACATGAGTGTAACTAATGAGTGAGGCTATAGGTTTGGTAGCATGGTGTTGATTATAATACTGAGTGAGGCTTTAGGTTTGGTGCATGGTGTGATTATAACTACTGAGTGGGCTTATAGGTTTGGTAGCATGGTGTTGATTAAACTAATGTAGTCGAGGCTATAGGTTGGGTAGCATGGTGTTGGTTTTAACATGAGTGAAACTACTGAGTGAGGCTATAGGTGTGGTAGCATGGTGTTGATTATAACTACTGAGTGAGCTATAGAGTTTGGTAGCTGGGTGTTGTTTTACCATGAGTGTAACTTACTGAGTGACGGGCTATTAGGTTTTGGTAGCATGGTTGTTGATTATAACTATGAGTGAGGCTATAGGTTGGTAGCGGGTTTGTTGTTTTAAACATGCGTGTATATATCGAGTGAGGCTATAGGTTTGGTAGCATGGTGTTGTTTATAACTATGTGTGAGGGTATAGGTTTTGGTTAGCATGTATGTTGATTATAACTACTGAGTGAGGGGGGGGCTATAGGTTTGGTAGCATGGTGTTGATTTATAATACCGAGTGAGGCATATGGTTTTGTTTAGCAGGGTGTTGTTTTAACAATGAGTGTAACTTCTGAGTGAGGCTCTATAGGTTTGGTAGAGGGTGTTGTATTAACAGAGTATAACTAATGAGTGAGGCTATAGGTTTGGTTAGCATGGTTGTTGGTTTATAATACTGAGTGTGGCTATAGGTTTGGCTAGCATGGTGTACCTAAATAAATTTATTCTTTTCATTGGGACACTGTAATATCTGGTATCGGTCGCTTCAATTTATCCATTTGGCATATGTTTATGTTTTTTTAATGTCACGTTATCGTGTAAGTCTGCAACATAGCATTGAAATTGTTATGGAAAGTGATTGCTTGTATGTTTGGCAACCAGTGGCTGTATCTGCTGTGGATGTTGAGTGGTTTAGGTTACGTTGGATAGGGAGGCCTATTGTCAGAGGAATGTAACCCGACACCAGGCATCCTAGCTTCCCTTTCCCGCCCACAGAAACTCTTCTCTCTTTCTCTCTCTCTCTCTCTCCCAACTACAAGGTTTGGAGCTGGTAAACACTTGTCCTGAAATTATCATTTTGTTTGAGAGGATGTACCTCTCTCTAGATCTCTCGTTTGCAGCCTTTCAAGCCAGGACACTCTTGCTACGAGGAGCTCCAATTCCACATATTAGCGAGTTCATCAAGGACGCGTGAAGGCACTAAGTTCGACTTACCAGCAGTTTAGCACAAAGATGCGGCACATCCCTGTGCTTAGGTTAGAAAAATACGACTGCTAATCTGAATCCAGTCTAGAATTCGTATTCGATTAGAAATTTCTAAATCTTAGTATTTGATAAGCTTCATTACGATTTCTGGTTATATCCCGAGAACCGGGTTAAGACTAGGTGCTTAATAATGATAATAATATAATAATAATAATAATAATAATAATAATTATAATAATAATAATAATAATTTAGATAATAATAATTCATATACGATTCAAAATTTCAAAAAAAAAAAAAAATCGAAATATATCTCAGGTTCGGATTCATTGTATTTATTTTTGAATTATAAAAAGGTCAAGGGCTGTACAAGAGCTTTGGCCGTGAACTGAGTAGGCTGTACAATTGCCCTGGCCAGTGACGAGTAGGCTGTACAAATGCCCTTGGACGTGATGAGTAGGCTGTACAAAATGGCCGTGGCCGTGACGAAGTACAAGGTGTACAATTGCCCTTGGCGTGATGAGTGGCTGTACTAGAGCCTTTGGCCGTGGACTGAGTAGGCTGTACAAATGCCTTGGCGTGACTGAGTAGGCTGTACAAGAGCCTTTGGCCGTGACTGAGTAGGCTGTACAAATCCCTTGGCGTGGACTGGTAGGCTGTACAGGCCTTTGGCCGTGACTGAGTAGGCTGTACAAATGCTCCTTGCCGTGACCCTGAGTAGGCTGTACAAGAGCCTTGGCGTTGACTGAGTAGGCTGTACAAATTGCCTTGGCCGTGATCTGAGTAGGCTGTACAAGAGCCTTTTGGCCGTGATGATCTGAGTAAGGCTTTACAAATGCCTTGACCGTGATCTGAGTAGGCTGGTACAAAGCCCCTTGGCTCGTGACGGAGTAGGCTGTACAAGAGCATTTGGCCGTCGACTGAGTAGGCCTGACTAATGCCCTTACCTGTGACGTGAGTATGCTGTACAAGACCCTTTACCGTGACTGAGTAGGCTGTTACAAATGCCTCTTACCCGTGAGGAAGTAGGCTTACAATGCCCTTGGGGTGACTGAGTAGGCTGTACAAGAGCCTTTGGCCGTGACTGAGTTGGCTGTACAAATAGCCCTTGACGTGACTGAGTAGGCTGTACAATGCCCTTGGCGTGACTGAGTAGGCTTGTACAAGGCCCTTGGCCGTGACGGAGTAGGCTGTAACAAATGCCTTACCCGTGACGGAGTTAGGCTGTACAAATTGCCCTTTGGCCGTGACTAGTAGGCTGTACTAACTGCCCTTGACCGTGACTGAGTAGGCTGTACAAGGCCCTGGCCGTGATGAGTAGGTGTACAAATGCCCTCGGCCGTGACTCTGAGTAGGCTGTACAAATGCCTCGGCGCCAGATCTGAGTAGGCATGTACAAATGCCCTTGACCGAGATCTGAGTAGCTGTACAATGGGCCCTTGGCTCCGTGACGGGAGTAGGCTGTACAAGAGCCTTTGGCTCGTGACTGAGTAGGCTGTACAAATGCCCTTACCCGATGACGGGAATAATGCTGTACAAAGACCTTACCGTGACTGAGTAGGCTGTTACAAATGCCTTACCCGGTACGGAGTGGGGGGTTAGGCTGTACAAATGCCCTTGGCCGTGATGAGTAGGCTGTACAAGAGCCTTTGGCCGTGGACTGAGTAGGCTGTACAAATGCCTTGACCGTTGACGGAGTATGCTGTACAAATGCCCTTAGCCGTGATGAGTAGGCTGTACAAAGGCCCTTGGTCGTGTCTGAGTGAGGCTGTACAAATGCCCTTGGCGTGGATTGAGTAGGCTGTACAAAGGCCTACCATCGTGTGAAGTGAATTATTTTGGACATTGGAATTGAATGTATTAAAGGGCAAAGTCTCTTTGGATGTGGTTTATCTCTGTTTCAAGTGTACTAATGTACTGATCAGTGGAGGCCCATTCTTTAATTAGTGGGGGTGCTGCTCCAGACCATTTGTTAGGTTTTTGTTTTAAAAATTGTGTAACAGGGTTTTAAAACATGTATAAAAGAAAATCTGATTCAGGAACTTGATATAAAAATCTTAACCTAAAACCGAAAAAAACTTTTTTACTTACTTTAACTTAAATTGTTACATTTCAAGCTTTGATCTATTCATTTCAAAATGAAATCCTTTCTTTTTGTTCTGGATGGCAATTTAGAAATTTTTTTCCATTGAAAGAACTGAGGCGCATTAGTCTTTCTGTTAAAAAAGAAATGAGAATAAAATATGGAATCAAATAGAATAACTGGAAGCAGACATAATAATAATCTAATCCTACACTTTATCATCATTCAAGAATATGGTACACGGTTTTTAAGCACAATACACGCTGAGTAAAAAAATTCTTCCACCATTACTCCAGGCGCACCTGCGAGAGCAACAGTGCTTCTCTAACCGGCAGTCCCGACTTCTCCCCACCCCGCTTCCTATGTGTGCATGCGCACAACAGTCAAAAACAACACTCAACGCTTGGTTACTGTAAAGCGCTCAGTTGTATATATTTCCATAAACTGGGGGGATGGCTCACTGAAGTACTGACATTAAGCTATATTGCACTACAAAAATAAATAAAGAATTAAATAAAAAGGAGTCCATTATATTAAATGTTATCGATAATATCAAGTGTAAATAGGGGGTTGCGGGCAAAGTTCCGCAGTGCCTATACCACGAGCTGCCAACTGATTGAAATGACATTAATTATGATACCATTTTTTAAAAAGTTATTTCTTTAAAAATTGTTGTTCACCAAAAGAAATTCTTACAAAACCTTTAAATGTCCCAGCTTATATGTTGAGTAGTATATGTTAAGTATAGTCCACACTTTTTTTTAAATGTGTCTATGTAATTAAAATAATGTAACTTACCAAAGGCCGGTTTTCTCTTGGTCAGATAACAATTCAAAATCTCTCGGTAGGACGAGTAGCAAACATCCTTCCACCCCGTGGTGTTTGTTTTAACCTATCATTGTAAATCATTGTTTATTCATCCCAAAGTCATGTTATGGTCTTTTATTGATTAACCACTTTTCTATAATTAATTAAAACCACAAACTGTTTTAATTACACTACTTTCCATGATTTTTTTTGTAAATTATTATATTTTATTTAAATACATCTTTGTCTATTAAAGATGACACACTTATTATAGTACCAGTTGAAATGATTCTTTTTAATACATTATTAATTTACAAAACACATAGAATTTATCTCATTAAAACTTCAATTATTTATTTATTTATTAATTCAAATCCATTTAAAATCTATACTTATAATTTTTATTATATTTATGGTATTAATGAAATCATTTAAAATCTATCAACAGAAAAAACTGTATTTTTTATATAATTCTGGTTACAGAAGAGTGTGTAAGGGAGAAAGAAGCTATATTTTCTTATATTTTTATTTAATAAACTGCTATTAGGTTTGTTTACTTCAAGCTTTTTTTTTTTGTCAAGGAGTAAACTGGTTTTCTGTGGATTAAATATGATTGACAAAGGGTTTTCTCAGTCTCTTTTTTTTTACGTTACAGACCTTTGGTTCAAATCTTGAACTACCTATAAAATTGGACTTTTGGCTACTATTACAAATTAAAACTTATGTGATATGACTTGATTTGATTATATGATTTGAGCTGACATTACAATTGAATTTGCTTTCCCATTGTGAATCATTGGACAAATTAATATTTTTAGTATTATGCTCACTTTCTACAAAAAGGCCTTTTAGTTCAGTCAAATTGTAGTCCTTTAATTTGTCAGTTTGTAACTGGGTCTCGCACTAGATAACATTATGACCAATTTGATTTTAGAAACCTGAAACGGTCCCTTGATAAAAGAAAAGAATTTCTTTATCTCTTTGTTCAGGTGACTGGACGATTGTTATGTGATTTTACAAAACACGAGTTGACCCTATTTCATAGTTGATAGGCTGATATATATCTTTATTTATGAATTCGAGTTCGGTCTTTTGCTGCACTTCTTAAATTTTCTATTGCCAAGTGAAGTTTTTTTCTCTATCGGTTTGTCTAGGTGGAAATAAATATTTCTTCTAGTTTTCTACTAGGTCTAATCCCTTTCTTTAGCTCTAGTGGGGTATATCGGGTACTTTCATGAGTTACACTATTTAAACATTATTCTATTCTTTGAAACCATAGGACGCCCATGAGGCATGGTTCTGGTGCAGAAGAGTCTTAAGAATGTTCCAATCTTCTTCTATTAGCCCTTTCCACACCATACTCTGAGGGTAATATATAGATGTGGTATTTTACAACTAATCCCTCTTTTGCCATAGCTTCACGCCCACTTTTTTCTTACGAACTGCGATCCATGATCTGTACTATTGTTTGGGGTTTACCTGACATCATTAAATAGCTTTTGATTATTTTATTGGTAATAATCGTTGCGTAGCCCTTACTGGACGAAGTATAGTTTTATATTACTTGGTACAGATATCTAAATCGACGAAAATAATTGCACACCCCTAACACTGGAAGGGAGTGGGTCAAATAGATCAACAATACTAGTTTAAGGGGCTCGTCTGTTAATATTATTTTTCATCAAACCTTTCGTCATTTGTCATTTGGGATTTTACTTTTTTGGCATATATCAGACAGTACGCAATTCTTTTTTGGCAAAAATTATTGACTTGTTCATTTGTGGAAATTATCATGATGCCTTGTAATAACCTTTTGCCATTTTTAACTCCCACGTGTCATTATTGCTGATGACAACTATCAAATTACTACCTTCAATTAATTTTAGGAATATCATGAAGGTACAAATGTTTGTTTATAAGGGTCCTTTTAATAATAAATTATCATGATATCTGGCTATCGATATTTAATTCTATTTGTAGGGTAATTTTTCTTTAATTCTTCAAATACCAACTTAAGTTTAGGGTCCTCTTTTTGTAGGGTTGGCAATCACTGTTTGATTTTATATCCTGGTTCACTAGTGGTATTTTTCTTTCTCAACTTATCTTTACAGGCTAGAGAAAGATATGTTGTTGATCCTAAAAAAAAAACCTCAGGATTTTGATGAATATACGATCGTTTCATGATCCACCCAAATTGAAGTTGTTTTTGAATTTCTGTCTTCTGTCTGTCTGTACCTCCAACTGGAGCCTAACATACTATTTTACCGATTCAGGCTTAAAACTGGTATCTAGGGTTTTTAGATAGGGTTGCCCCGAGGGGTGTTCAGGAATTGGATTTTCTAACCATAAGTTAAGGGTAATTTATGGAGGAAAAAAAATAGAGAAAAAGTTGATTTCTCAAAATCGGCTTTGACATATTTGATTAAATTTCATTATAAATATTTTCAAACAAAAATATAATTGCCTGAATCTCAATATTTGGCAAAATTACATTTAGGTGCTCTGGTCTTATGCGTAATTATCATTTTCTTATAATATTCATTATTATTAGCACCGCGTCTTACTAGCCGTTCGGGTTTATACGGCTTCCCTTACGTAAATGTGTAAATGTTAGGGTGATCTATCGAGATGAAATGAAGGACTCTGCTTTGACGTGGAATCCGACCACGGTGGAGGCCTGGCATTCCCCACATTCACAAGATGTCTTGTCAGAGGTGAAGAAGGGTTTGGTAGGTCAGATAAATCTGTGCCGGGACCGTGATTGAACCCCGGCCGCCAGCACAGAAACGTCTTAGACACCTTACCCTAGACCACCAGGTCACCCACCATTTTCTTATAATTCTCCAAACTGATTTGAGATATAAATTACTTATCATTACAAATTATGTAGATCTATTTAAAGTACAAATATTCGCTATTTGAAGCTTTAAATTTTATAAAAGCAATAAATATTCAAGGTATTCGCAATATTTTTATTTTTTAACTTTTCGAACACAAAAGGTAAAGTATTGCGGACTATAAAAAAAATCTAACCTGAAAATTGATGAGCATCTCATGACCCCCGAATCTATAATTGGTCTTTGCAAATGTTATCTGTCTGTGTGTCGTTAAAAACTTAAAAATAAAAGTAGTTTAAAAAAGGGCTCGAAATGAGGACAAAAATAGATTTTCTTTAAAATCAACTCTAAGGATTTTGATTAAAATTCGTATCTAGGCAGTTGATTTAGATTATAAATACACTGAATATTTTCATTTTCCATGAAAATGACCTTTTAGGGTTCTTTACAGATGAATAAAATCCGTATCTCCGCCAAATATTTGAGATACTAAATAACACTTTGTATTGCAAATTGTAGATATATTATAAAATAATAACTTTTTATATGAAATATAGTTTGTTAAATCCACAGTTTCCGAAGATATTGGAAAATATAATTAATTTAATTTTGTGATTTTAGTTGTAAAGAAGATAACGTCTCAAGTTATAGACGCAATATTCTCCAATGACATGAGTAAGTAAAGATTATAAGTAAGTCTCTAAAAGTGTATGTTATTTTTCCTTAACCTCTTAGTGAGGACAATGTTTGTACACAATGATCTTATCCATTTTGTACTCCAATAGTCAATATTTCTTGTTTTATTGGTCAAACATTTAGAATGAGTAATTTAATAGCAATGGCTGGTGACATGATGATGTGCATCAACTAATAAAATGTCGGTAAATTTTAACTGGAAGTTGAAATTTTTGTAATACCGATTCAGTGTTGAACCTTGTGGACCCAATATTGATCTTTTTTATCGGTCAAACTTAAATGAGATAATCAGTTCCTTTTAAAAATAATATTATAAATATTTTAGGCTGGGACTTCACAAAAAAAATTGTTTTACATACGGGTATTGGTTCAATATATGCTTGGGTTGCTAGTGGTGCTTATTATATCCGTTTCACTTTAGTGTTACGAGTTTGAGTAAATATCTTCTTTTTTAAAACAATAGAGAGAGAAAGTCGTTCAGAGTCCATACCATTTATTTCTTTTGTACTAAAATCTTAAACTCCTGATTCTGTGCGTATTTAAATACTCTTTGTGTGGGATACCGTGAAATGGTATCTGGTACAGTGTGACTCAACACCTGGGACGTATTGATTATTAAAAACTGACACTCCTGAAGTATAGATCACTCGAGTTAGTCTACCATGCAAAACCTTCTATTTTAAGTTTATAGAAAATGAGAGCTTATGATCAGTATATAACTTGTGGGTCTCCATTGAATATAAATTCGGAGAATTGTTGGCATGCTCAAATACTATTGCCTAATATGTGTTCCTTTTCTGTGAGTTGTTGTAGTTTAGTTAGGGCCGTTTTGCACCTCTACTAGCAAAGGCTATTGGCTCTGTGATCAACTCTGTTCGTCTAGTTGAAAGAGCTCAGCTCCTATTGCTCTCCCGATGCAAAACTGTTGCACGCCACATTGGTTTACTTAAATCAGGGTGTTTTAACATACTGGTATTATGAATTGTTTTTTAATCCTTAGCATTTGCAGCATCCTCTGCCTCTCTCCCAAAAAACCATTCTTCCTTCTGTTCTAAATTACATCGTTTATAAAGGGGGTTATACAGTCTGAATGATGTTTAATAATTTTCTATAGTTAGTAAATTTACTAGTACCAAAAATATACCTGGAAAAAGTTGTTTCTGTTCCTTGGTGTACTGAATTCTCTGATTTCTTTGTTTTTGTGGGTCTTGCTGAAAATCCCACCTGAGGGAATAAGTGACCTAGGAATTTGACCTCTTCACATACAAAAATTTATGACTTATGTAAATAACACCATACTAAGTTGCTCAATGCTATAAATTATCATATACATATTAAGGTGACAAAAATTAAATACTTTATTCTACCGTACGGCTTCTTAACCTTTTGTACAACACATCTTCGTATTGTTAATTGCTACCCACCCAACCTGATTTACACGCTTCATCACGTATAAAATAATACCCGCTCCTTAATACTCCAGTAACCTATAATAGTACTATTCACTAATATGCCCAATTCAGCACCAACCATCACACATCAAATAAAACGTTCTTTATTCATCCATATTGTATGTCTACAAAACGGTGATCGTCACGTACCTTGAATCTCCAGCTGACATCACTAGGAATCCTGCAAGTCAAAATCGGCACGGCTGGGTCGCGGGCTGACTACAAGGAATGTCCAAAGCTGTAACTGGGCCCGAGGAAAGACATGATGGACCTAACGCCGTTCTGGGGGTTGTCAAGCTGACAAATCATATCTGGCGGCAGTTGTTGCCACCTGGGGGTAAGACAGGGCGACCGTCTCCTAAGCAACAGACCGCTTCAACGGCTGTCGGGAGATGTTCAACCTTCAAATATTTCATGTTTTGCTGCAATGCGTCGGCTGACGGCCCAATCAGAGACAGGAAGAAAGAAGGATGATGTATAATGACGCAATGCCTGTGGTTACGTGATGGCTTGAATACGACCTTACCCCCCCTTGTTTTTTTTTTGTGTGCTAGAATCAGAAAGTGTATCTATAACGAGTATGTAATTGTATGGGACAGAGCATTGCCTGGGGGCATTGACGACAGATCATTGCAATATATCATTGAACAGAGCATTGTATGACTACGTTACGTGTTGTTATGGAGGTCATGGAGGAGGGACAGGAGTTTGGACCGATTGGTTCATTACATTTTTTTATAGAAACTGCATCATAGGTCTCAGGGTTCATGGAAGGATAGACCGGGAAATTTAATTTTGTTTAATATAAATAGACTCTTTTTATTTGCACTGTTATGTATCAATGTATCAGGGTCATGGAGGTTAGACCACGCTGTAATATGCTTTCAATATTTTTAAAAACTGTTTTCTAGGATATTAGGCGTGTCGGGAATGAAACCCGTATTTATAATTTGGCTTTTGTCTTTAGTCAACGAAATAGGGCGATTGCGCCGGGTTTTTAGCTTTGTTTACTCTTAAAAATTTTTGTTTAGGTGTCAGTATGATTGTCATACGTTGAAAAATTGTTAGAGTTAGTTATCAACACTTTGTTGGTATACGCTATTTTTAGCGTTTTATTTTGTGTCCATTTTATTTTACCCGATTTATACTTTGAGTTAATGTAAATTAAAGGACTTAAGATTTCATTGAAAATAATTTTTAAATTTAAAAATTATTACCTTAAATTTTGGGGGAAAAAATTTGGTATATATTTATTATACTATCTTTCTGTAATATGATAGGAAAGCCCGTAAGTCAATTTAAAAGAAGTTAGTTTTCAAGATGCAATGTTTTCTTTATGGATAGTACCCTACTAGGAAGTTTTTTTTAAAGGGCCCTTTTATCCTCTTGTCTATTTGTTTTTTAAAGATGATTAAAGTATTCCTGATTTAAAATATTTGCTCTTTAATTTTTTGATGATATTTCATGTTTTGCACACCCCCCCTTTTCCCCATAGTTTTTAAGGGCCTTTCCTACAGGGACAGTGGAGGGTGTTGCAGTTTTATGAATTTACTGGTTGAGACGCATAACCCAAATGGCCTTTTTTTTAAAACTTTACGTTCTCCCTTTATATAAAAAATGACGTATAATTTTGTTTTTTCGTTTTAATTAAATTTGATAAAACAATTATAAAAGGGTCTCGTGAGGTTAAGTATTGAAAATCCATAAGCTTCTGAAATTAATTCTCGGGCCCGGGGCGGGGGTTTCATTATCATTTATCGGGATTTAAATTTACTCGTTTTTAGCGTTTTTTAAACATAGTATCCCCCCCCCCCCCCGCCCATCTTATTTTGTTTCAACCAATATTAAAATTTTTTTCATTGAATACATCGCTCAATGATGTCCCAGTTATCATGTGACTTAAAGTTTCTTCTACGGCCTGCCGTTGACTGTATAGTGCAGGATTTCGATCTACGGTTAAAGGTTTTTTTGGTTTGACAAAATTTTTTAAAATTTGTTTGGCCCTGGTTTCTTAAAA
The DNA here is from genome assembly GCA_039000515.1 of Timema cristinae. Classification (NCBI taxonomy): domain Eukaryota; kingdom Metazoa; phylum Arthropoda; class Insecta; order Phasmatodea; family Timematidae; genus Timema; species Timema cristinae. The sequence continues at coordinate 4,513 of JBCFYV010008460.1, read as the reverse complement.
ATATATCCCTAACGGCCCCTTTTTTTTCAAGCAATTTTTATTTGCATTCCCATAGGTATTTCTAAATCTGGCCCATTTTTTATTCTATTTCCCCCAGGGTATCTTTGGGGGCAAAACTAAGGTATTTGTCTAATCGTTAAAATTTCCTTTAACCCAAACAAAGAGCTGTTTTTTTTTTTTACTAACCATTCCTGTGATATGATTATTTACAAATTTGATTATTACTTTCCCACAAATGGAACATGTGTATTATAAGAGTTCTTTATTAATTTATATTTGCTTATTTTTTAAAAAATTTAAATTTCTGCTTAAGGGTGTACATCCAAGCTGCACCTAAAGTTTCCCGAAACGTTATGACCTTCTATAACCAAGAATTTAATTTGTAATTTCATTTCCCCCTATTTTCATCCAATAAAATCTGTTTTTTACCTTTTTTTTTTGAGCTCCCGTCCCCGCACATAATGGTTACATTGCTTAAGCCCAGTGTGGGAATACCCCCCCTGGGATTTTTCCCTTTCCAATTTTTCATTTGTATTTTTCCCCGAAGTGGCTGTTATTTCAAAATACAGCATCTATTATAAATTTTTTTAAAATTTCCATTAATCTTACATTCCCATTTCCTGGAAAATGAATTTATTGTATTTTCGAAAGTTTGTGCCCTTTATAAAGTAAATATTCTTTTGGGCATCCCGTTTAAAAAACATCTATTTTTTACATCGCCCAAAAAAAATATATTTTTTAAGTTTCCCAAAATAACGGCTCTTTTTCTAACTTTAGTGAAATGTCAGTGTCAGGCAAAATCAATGACTTGTCTAACAATTTTTTTTACCGGGGTTTTTTCCCGTTTCCTTGTGGAAAAATTTACATTGGGGGGTTGAGAGAATATCTTCCCAATTTGTTGTGGATGTTTCCCCTAGTTTTTCAAGGGGCCATGCCCAAAAAGCTGATTTTTCTGTCCTACCTGTAAATTATTTGCTTTAAATTACGATTATTCTATCCCCTGGTAGTCTAGAAAACCTCCCTTGTAATTAGGATTAGAATAATTACCCTTTTGATTAGGATTAGTATAATTAGGATTAAAATTGTTTCCTTATTTTTGTAATGTTCCCAAGTTTCTAATTCCCGGCTCCTGGTTTGATATCTAGCTAGGTCGTGCCTGGTTATTTTTTATTGTCCCTATTTAATTTGTTTCCTCCATTTTGAAATGAGCTATCTTGCATGTATGGCCTTGACCTTTCTATCCTAGACCTCTTGTCAATTATATTTAGAATTTCTCTCATTACAACACTAGTTTTTACTCTTGTATTTCGCGTGGACCATGATGCAATAACTGACTTACCAATTTTTCCCCCATCAATAGGAATTCCAAATTCATGCATGGCATGGATGGTCACCGGCCATTCACACGTGAACGTGTGAACCACTAGTTCTTTTGGAGATATTGGGATATGTTTGCAAGATAAATATGAATTTAAATACTCGCAGATCACCCAAGGTTTGATTATTAAAACCCCACTCAAAAACATTCACAGAATTAAATATACAGTAAAACAATTCAACAAATTAATTAGTTAAAGTAAAAGTATTTAAATCAATAAACAAATGAAAACACAATAAATAGAATTACACTGAATAAATTATAACTAAGCAGTTCAGTGTGTTAATTAATTATATTTAAATTAATAACAAATGAAAATACGTAAAATAGAATAACATCAAATCAAGGTAAACAGCTTGTTGATCAAAATACCTAAACCACTAGTTAAATATCCAAATATCAGTTCATTAAAATGTTCGTTCAAGGTACAATTTACTTTCAATGTTAAAAACAATCACGGCACCCCGCTACTGGTCCCTGCACCATACACACTATACTGACATGCGTCACACGAACACTAGACTCGCTGGTCCCCTCCAGGACTGACTGGTCGAGAACCAAGAACTGAGCACACCAGATATCGCTGACCACATATATATAGGGGTGGTCCCAGCTAAGGGTCTGGAATCCTCCACTTCTAGAATACTAGGCCAGAATTAAAAAGACCCATACCCTTCTAGACGTGTGTCCTATCCTCCCCCCGTCCTCTCTAATCCCCAACCAAGTGAGAACGTCGCTGCATACCTGGTCGACAAGGAGGGAGACAGAACAGGCAGTGCAGCCGGGTAAACAAGGAGAGCGCGCCGGTCCCACTGCTAAACACTAATCTCGTCACCATATAATTTACAAACTTTTCCTGCTTACACACGGACCAAGATCTTTTACGAAAGTGTATCATTATTCCTTCATAGGATGTAGTCAGCCTCGTGACTATTCATCCATAATTCAGCTTCACCTACTAACTTTGAATTAGGGTAATGCTATATTTTGTGCTTTGGTGAGCTTACAGAAAGTCTATCTTTTTCAAAAATTGTACCGTATGCCCCCTATCATTATTTCCACTGAAGGTGGGTACAGAGTCCATTAATTTATTCTGGATGCTTGTACTAGGGTAATACCAAGGCACAGCGTTAGTTAGCGTCCCCTTTCCACTACTTCGTCATATTTTGACTTGGTCTGTTCTATTTATCGCATTTGCTCGACTGTTTGTGACGCATTGTCCACAGTCTCAGTCAGGTTGTCCTTAAATCTGTCCAATAGGTGTTGAAATATTTCCTATGTGTGGACATCTGGTATTGTATGTCCATCAAAGAGGTGATTTTGGAATCTACGGTTATCCCTACATATTTGCTGTTATTTTAGAAAAGTCGCAAATGTTTTGTTAAATTGTATACCTGTTCTATAATTTCATTTTAATTTTTATTGCACATTCCAATTCGGCTACGTCAAGGCTAGTGTCGTGGAACGATTTAATCTACCCTCAAGAACTTGATGTGGAGGAGGTTCACGGCTAAAGGTTCGTATCAATGGATCGATATGATCTATTCGCTACTGGACGAATACAATCGGACGACACACTCGACAATAAAGATGAAGCCTATATACGTCAAGGACGACAGACTTTTACATACAGTCTATAAACGCCTCAAGATCTCGGATTCTACACCTAACATGTTTAAAGTAGGTGATATAGTATAAGTATAAGTAAGTATAAGGACGTTTTAGAAAAGGGTTATACTGTGAACTGGTCGACCGAACTGTTTAAAATACGCAACGTCCGTCGATACTAATCCCAGGACCTTTCTACCCGAAGATATGAAAGTTAAACCTATCACGGGAGGATTCTACGATAAGGCGCTCAGAAAGACTCTGTTTCCAGATGTTTACCTTGTAGAGAAGATAATCAGACGTTCCGGAGATAGAGTATACGTCAAATGGTTAGGGGTTGACTAGACCACAATTCGTGGATCGATGTGAAGGATATAGTGTAGAAGAGGAGGGTGAACCATTCCTCCGACGGGGTTTGTTCCCCTTAAAATCTGAGCGTATAAAGGCGAGTGCGGGCAAAGAGATGCATCACATTCGATATGTTTAGACAGTTTTTAGACAGCTATCGAACGGCAGCTTAGAATACTACATCCTGTATCAATCACAGGGAGATGCTTTACACCAGGGCCCAAGTTTCTACCAAAGAAGCCAATCTACACTTCCTATAAAAGCACCACGTGTAAGATGGCGTCCTCTAGCACAGAGAAACCAAGGACGACCCATGGAAACTGGTAGTCCCAAAGACGACCCACCAACGGATCCTATGGGGGTACCACGACGATCAAACTGCCGGATACCCAGGATAGGGAGAAACTACACGCGCCATCCAACGAGGCTACAGATGGAAAGGCCTCAGGACGGAAGTACGACGCTACGTCCACAGTTGTATGCTAAAGCGCTTGTCAGAAGGCAGGGAGCAATCAAGGTACTGAACCTCTACGGCCCCGACCTCCCCGCCGACCGTGGAGGTAATGGTACTTGACCTATCCCCTGAGTAAGGGAAGAAAGCGATTCATTCTAGTAGTAATGGACCTGTTCTCCCGATGGGTAGAAGCTCAGCTCCTACCCTCATCAGAGGCCCACCAGATCATCCGAACTCTCGAGCATCAAGTGTTCCCACGTTGGGGGTAACCAAGACACATCCTGTCGGAAAATTCCTCAGCATGACATGGAACAACGCATGCCATAAATGGGACGTCGACACCTGGACCATTCCGAGCTAAAACCCACAAGCCAATCCCACCGAACGAAGAAACCAGGAGATCAAGAAAGGGATCAGGCTAGGCCTCACCAAAAATCACCGGGATTGGGACCAACACCTTCCAATGATCCTCTTCAACCTCCGATGCCACAGAGATGAACCCCAGTGAGCTACTCTTCAGAAGAAACTTATACCACCAGGAGAATGGAGATTTGAAAACCCATCCCTAGGTCAACAGAAGAGAGAAACCCGTCACAGGACTTGAGGAGAGACAGACAAAGGATCTAGCCAGCCAAGCTAAATATAATCGAAGATACGCCCAACCCCCACGAAAGTCAGCAAATCTTTCCAGGAGAACGACCTCGTATTAGTCCGAACCCACCCAC
>JBCFYV010008428.1:0-35885 GCA_039000515.1 Timema cristinae | reverse complement strand
CCGTATTGGGGATAAGGATTGGGTCTGAGGATCGGGGCGCGTCGGGTTTGGGTGGGAAAAAGGGGTCAGCCCCAAAAGGGCCCGGGCCGGGGCGGGGCGGGGGTCCCCCCCACGTGACCGCCCCCGGCTCGGTCCCGTCCCTTTGGGCCCTCCCGCGGTTTTCCTCGCTGCGGGGCGCGGCCCCGTCCGGGCCCCCCGGGCGCCCCGTAGGTAAACTGGGGCCCCCCCCGGGAGGGGGCCGGCGGCCGCGTCCTCTTGGCCCCTTTTTAACGGTCGATCAGAACTGGCACGGACTGGGGGAATCCGACTGAAAAATTAAAACAAGCATTGCGATGGCCTAGGGGTGTTGACGCAATGGTTTCTCCCAGTGTCAAATGTAACGTGAAGAAATTCAAGAAAAGGCGGGTAAAGGGGGGGAGAAAACTTTTGGACTTTTAAGGTGCCAAATCCCTCGTCTTTTAATTAGTGACGGCATGAATGGTTAAAGGGGTTTTTCCCTTCGGGCCCCTTCTACAATTGCTTTTCCCCTGAGGGGGCCCCGGCCGGTATGAGACCCAAAAAGGGGCGAATCGTAGAGGTCTGTAGGGGGAAGGGGAAAAACAGCGGTCGTAACCCCGGGAAAAAAAGGGGGAAAAACGTTGGGGGGGTTATTCAACCCCCAAAAAAAGTGAATGCCGGCCCAAGGTCCGAAAATTAAGGGGCCCCCCCGATAGGGGAAAAAAAACGGGTCGGCGCCCCGGGGCCCCAAAAACGGGCCCTGTAAAAAAATATAAAAACCCCTAGCCCATCAGTAAAGGGTTGGGAGGAAGTGGTTGTCCTCCTGCCCAAAACGGCCCTGGGGAAAAAAACATGGAACCCTAGCCATCAGTCCCCGGGGGGTTGGGGGAGGATGTGGCGATCCCCCTGTCAAACGAGCCCCCCCCCCGCGAGGGGGGGGGGGTTTTGGTCCTAACCGGGGCGGCGGGGGCTAAACCCGGGAGTATGATTTTTTTCCCCGTCGGTGGGGGGGGAAGCTGATGTGAGCTAGCTCTGCCGAGGCGGAGCTGGGGGGATCCCCCGGGGGGACCACCCCGTTCGGACCTGCCCGGGAAAGGGGGAAAATTTTGAGTGCGGGGGTGGGAAACCCCAACCCCCAACGAGCGAGCCCGGCCCGTCCGAGAGTACGGGATGGAAAAAGGGGGGGGGGGGGCCCCCCGGGGAAAAACTGGGGTAGGGTTTTTCCCCCCCGAGGGTATACCCGTTTGACTTTCCCGGGCCCCGGGCCCCTTGTCTCGATGCGCTGGCTATAAAAAAAAGGAAAACATGAAAATTTAGGGGGAAACAAGATCCCCGTTAAAAAGGGGGCGGAAGGGGAGAAAACGGAGAAAAAAAGACGTGAAAGGGGGGAAAAAGTCCCAGCGGAAAGGAGAGCAACCCCCCAGGGGGGGACATGAGGGGGGAGGTACCCAAGAGGAAAGGAAAGGGAAGCCAGAAAAAGGGGCCCCCCCAAAAAGGGGCCCCCTAAAGGGGGGAAGGAACCCCCGGGGGGAAAAGGACAAAAAAAAGGGGACAAGCCTGAAAACGGCCCCAAAAAAAGTGAGGGCCCCACAGTAGGTGTGTAGGTAAAAGGGGGGAAAAGGGGGAAAAAGGAAAAGGGAAAAAGTGGGGGGCCCCCGGTGGCAGTCAGATGGTCAGGGGGAAAGGGGCCCGGGAAAGGCCTCAGGGGGGTTAGCGGAGAGGGCTAAAGGGACGGGGGGGGGAAAAAGGGGAAAGGTGGAAACCCCGAAGGAACGGAGGAAGGGGGGAGGGGTGCCCCCCCCCAAAAATTATATAGGCAAAGTTCCCCTGGAAAAAAAATTTGGGGGCATGGGAGCATGGAGCCGGAAGGACACTAGGGGGAAAATTTAAAAAATCCCCCAGGCTGAGATGGAGAGAATTGGAAAGGGCCAAGTAAAGAGAAAGGGCTTTCGTTCGGGCCCCCAGGAAAAAAAAAAAGGGGCTTATATGAAGGAAATGAGCTGATAGCAAGAATGATGGATAAATATGGGCTGGAGGCCAGACAGAAAAAAGGGGAAAAAATAGTCGAGTGGAGGGGGGCCCCGGGAGGGAAACGGAGGGCGGGCCCCCGGGGGGAAAAAGGGGGCCGAAAGCGCTAGCTATGCGATTTGGCTAGTAAAAAAGGCTTACCCCCCCCAACCCTAAGCAGGGAAAGGGGTGGGCCAAAAGTAAATCTTGTCATGTGGGGGGCCAGGGGAAGAAAAACGGGGCAGAGGTGAAAGAAAATTCTTAAGGGGGCCTTTAAAAACCCGAAAAAGGGGGGGGAAAAAGTAAAAAAATTTTGAGGGTAAGGAAGGTGTGGTGTGGAGGTGGAACCCCCCGAGAAGGGAAAAACTGTTAGGGAAAGCCCGGGTGGGCAGGCCTGAAAGTAGTGGAGGCTGGGCTGGGGGGCCCCCCGGAAAATGATTTCGGGTGTAGAAAAGGCAGAGAGGAAGCGAAAATCGGGGAAGGGGGTTTTACGAAAGGAATAGGAGGAAGTGGAGGGGGGCCTTTTGGGGTTTTTTTTAAAAACTTCGATTGTCCAAAATTGGAAGGCCCCACTGGGAAGTGAGCACTGGGTGGTGACCTGCAGCCCCGAAAAAGGGGGAATGGCTGGAGGCAGAGGCATGTGTTTTGGGGGGGGGGAGGTGCGGGGGGAAGGACCTGTAGAGGCCACCGGGCTTCAAGTTTCCAGGCATATGGGCACCTTTAAAAGGGATTGTGCGAAAAAAGGGGATGCCGAGATGTGGTGAGGGGGGGCCCCCCCGAGTGCAAAGGTGGGAGGGGAAGGGGGGGGGTTTTAAAACTCCCCGGAAAGGGGAAAGGGGGGCGCCGCCCCCATGTGGCGGATCGGGGAAATCCCCCATTTACAGGGAAAGGGAAAAAACGAAGCAGGGGAAAAAAAGTGGACTAGGGGGTGTAAGGTGATCCAGGTAAGTGGGGCGTCTAAGGCGGCAGGCGGAAACAAAAAGGGATATGAGGTTGAAAAAGTGGAAGTTGCGGGCCCTCAGGAACCAAAACCCCCGAGGGTAGAGGGGGTGGTCGGGGGCTTAAAGTTGTTCAAAGAAAAAGAAGTGCCGTCTGGGTTTCTTTTAGCTGTGGGGGGGCGAATGCTGAGGGGAGGATTTCCTCTCGGAGAGTGCAGGTGGGGGTCGGATAGGAAGTGGCGGGGGTGGCTTTAGGGGGCCACTGTTTTTTTTTAACCCCGGGGAAGGGCTTGAGTAACATGGGGGCCTAGGGAAGCTTGAGGCCCCAGGCGGTGGAGAACGGGATCTGCTGGATGCAAATGCAAGTCGCAGTATGGCACGGGCAGGATTCTTTAAAAGGGGGGAGAGGTGAGGAGGTTTTATCTCACCAAAAAGGGGTGGGTAATGAACAGAGGGGGGCAGGGGCCCGGCCCCTTTTGCAACACAGGGGATTTACGTCGAAGTGGATGAAAAAAAAAAACCCTTTGGGGGGGGAAAAATATAGGGGGAAAAAAGGGGGGTGGAGGGTAAAAAATGGCGAAATAGAGTCGGACCCCCCGGTTGGGTTTTTATGGGAAAAAAGGGGAGGGGGGAAAGGGCCCCAAAAGGACAGAGGAGGAAAAGATAGGTACAAGTTTAGAATGCGGATGGCGCGATTCACGGAGGGGGGTCCAAAGGAGGGGGAAAAAAGGAATGCCCTTTGGGGGAATGTCGAAGAGAAAGGGGGAGGCACTGGAATTGGAATAATTGGGGGAAACCCCGGGGGGGGGGCCTCCAGAGGAAGAAAAAAGGTGGGGATGGCGGAGGGGGGAAAGGTGGCAGAAGAGCTGAAAGGATAAAAAAGGGAAAGAACGAGCGAGGAGAGAGCTAGGAGGCTGGAGGGGGGCCCCAAAAAAAAGAGATCGATGGGGCGTGGGCCCCATTCTTGAGCCAAAAATTTATGCTTACCAGGGAATAAAAACGTAAGGAAAGGGGGGGGAAAAAAGGGGGGAAGTGGGAAAAACGGTTTCCCAAGAGGCGGATAACCCTTGGGGCAAGGTAAATTAAGGTAATTATGGGGGAAAAAAAAAAGGTGAGACGGTGCTCACAAGCCTGTGAAGGGGATGGGCCCATACCCCGGGGGACATAGGAGAAAAACCCTGGAGTGATGTTAAGGGGAAATTCCGGAGATAGTGGGAAAAGGTTTGAGAATTACATAAAAGGGATTTGAAGGAGAAGGGAATGGGGAGGGGAGGACCCCCGGGGTTCAAAATGACAGGTGAGATGGCGGCAAGAGGTTGAAGAACAGGAAAAGCACCAGGTTGGTGGAATACAAAGGGGCTGGCAAAAGGGGCATGTAGGTTGTGTCGGGGGTCCCGGGGGGGTAATGAACAGAGCCCTGACCACGGGAGATTGGGGTAGGTGGAAAAGGGGAAAACCCCAAAGGGGGTTTTCCCCGGAAAGGGGGATGATAAAGATGGGACAAAATTTAAAGTGAAGGCGGTAACTTGACCCCGGGGTTTTGGGAAGATGCAGAAAAGGGGTTAGCTCGGAGGATAGGCAGCATTGAGTGAAATTTGGGGGGTTTGGCGAAGGCAGTCGGCTTTATAAAAGGGGAAAAGGGGGTGGATCCCCCCGTGGGGGTGGAGGAGATTTTGGGGGACTTGGGGTTTTTAATACGCCCGGGGGGTTTATTCCTGGGCAAGCCGGGGGTTCGTAACTTTTTGGGGGCCCAGGTTTTATGGGTTTTGGGGGGGGCTGGATCCAAAAAAATTATGGGGGGGTAAAAGGATACTTCGAAAAAAGGGGAGGTTTGGAAAAATTAAAAAAAAGGAAGGGGTGGGGGTGAAGGTCCCGCCCCGGGGGCCCCCAAAGGGAAACCCGGGCCCCAGGTCATTTGTGGAAGTACAAATTTAAAAGGGTTTTAAAAATCGAATATCGGGTGAATGGGAAATTTTTGGCTTATGGCGAGGCTGTGTGATAGAGGCAGACACGAAAAGGGGCTTGGAGAGGGGGAAAGGGGTACGCGATAAAGGGAAAGGGGAAAAGTGGGGAAAACGGAAAAAAGCTGATGTTTTCTTTTCCAAGTCGGGGATCATGCTCCTGAAAGGGGTATAGGCGGAGAAAATTCCCGTGGTGAGGGTGAAAGGTGGAGGTAAAATACGTAAGGGGGTCAAAAACCCCCCGGGGTAGTGTCGGAGAAAACTGAGTACAAAAAGGGATGGGTCGGTATGTGGGAAAGCTGATAATATTTGCAAAAGCTTAAAACCTGGCGAAGGCGGGAAAATTTGGTTTTTTTGTGTGAGGCTTGTACAGAATGTACAAGGTAGGTGGGGAACCCCAAAATCGTTCGGATGTGAGGTGGGGGCGAGGTGCCCGAGAGGGAAAAACAGAGGATAATGTGGCCCCAGGGGGGAAACTATTGCTCGCGTAGCCAAAAGGGTTTTAGGCGATGTCCCCGAAGCAGTGGGGTGTTACCGGTGCGATACTTCGACTGTACAAGAGGGAAAAAGGGGGGGATTTTTGGGGAGAAAAAAAGAAGGGGTTAAAACCCGGGCACAAAAAAAGGGGGGGGGGGGGAGAGGAAATTTAGAAGGGGGGAAATGGAGTGGGATAAAAGCCAGGGAAGGGGGGAGTCAGTACTTTTTACAGAGCGTGAGAGTGAGGGGTAAACAGGGAAAGAATTGGGGAAACCCCCTTTAACCCCCTTTCCCCCGCGGAAGGGGACTTCGCGGCCAAACTCCCGTTTGGGTTTTGAGAATTTGAGTGTGAGCTGTGCGATGGGCGGAAAGCAAGGGATGTTATGTATGAAAGTGAGCGATACGAGAAATAAAAAGGAAAAAACAGGAAGTGGTGCAGAGGGATGGGTGGAGGGTGAGGAATGATGCAGAGCCCCCAAAATTTTTGGAAATTCGTGGCCGGCCACGAGAATCGGGAAAAAAAAAAGAGGCGGGAGGGGGCAGGGAAAAAAGAGATGGGCACGGGGGAAGGAGGGAGCTGGGCGGTAAAAAGGTGAATCCGTTTTCTATAGGATGAAGGGTTTAGGCAAGGGGTGACCAGTAAAGAGACCCTGTAAGAGCGAGAGATTATTTTTACAGAGATATTTCTTTATAGGGTAGTTTAGTCACGGAGCGATGAAAATCGGGCATGGATACTCCCGTGGTCCCTGCTGGGCAACGTGGCGGTGGGCACGGCGGCTGGGGGCGGAACGCCCGGACGCTGGACCGGTGCTGGTCCTGCTTAATCTCCATCTCCCCCACGTGGTGAACACCCATGCAGGGGGCCCTCCCCACTCTGGATGCAGGTGAAAAACGCACTACAAGGGGGTTTTCCCAAGTCATTTCAGCCTGGGCTGTGGCAGCGGGGGGCAACTGGTGGTGGTTTCATCAGAGAAGTCTCGGACTTATATTGATGAAAGTGAAAAGAAATACCTAATTAGGTCAACGAATGGGTTGTTGGTGTTCGTCCTATCTACTAACTCTGCTATGTTCCCTGAGCTGGGCGGGCTGACGCTGGGGAGCCGTAAGGCGAACCGCTGAGGTCTGTCGAGTAAAGGAAGAGCAGCCGGTCGTAAGCCGGATAAAAGAGGAACGTTGGGAGGGTCTGGTAACCAAACCGTAAAAGAGAATGACGGACATGGTCCGAAAATCAAAGGGGCACCCTCGATGGGGAGGCTAACGGAGTTGTCAGTCCGAGGCCAAAACACGGGACCTGCTGGTTGAATTATGGCATACCCTCAGTCCACCAGTATACCAGGGTTGGGAGGATGTGGTCGGTCCTCCGGTCAAAACGAGACTTGCTGGCGAATAAGGAACCTAGCCCACCAGTACACCATGGTTAGGAGGACTGGGTCAGTCCTCCCGGAAAAAATCGGGACTTCCGGCCAGTTGGAAGGAAAGGGAAGGGGGAGGGACGAGCACGGGTATTGTGAAGTGGCGCGGGAAGCTGTGGCGGGGGCTCAATCGAGCGCCCGTCGTGGCTGATTCGCGTGTCGGCACAACCTCCTGGGGTAACTCTGGGTGGACGAGGCTAAACGTGGTCCTGACCGCCGAATACTCTGTGAGGACGGGCCCATTACCTGAATAAGTGTGGGTCCTTTGCTCGTAACTGTGTCCTCAGGGGAAGTAGGGCGAAGGGCGGGAGGTGCATCCGCCTTCCCCGAAAGGTCGGCGACAGGCATGCTCGGAGGAGACCCTGAAACCGGACGGACGACCAGCTGTGAGGGGACATCCTGGGTATAAGTTATGTTAGGTCCACGGCCTTAACCAGGGCGAAAAAGGACTCGGTGGAAAACCCAGACCGGTAGAAAAACCCCTTGGCTAAGTGTGTTATGTGGTGGGGACCGGTTCAAACTTAGACACCTTCCATGCCAGAGGGGGCGGTCCGATGCAAGAGACGGGCCCCCCAAACCCAATTGCTTTTTTTACTGTTAACATGGATACGACTCAGGTTATATCGATTTGCGTGATTCAATGGACCAAAGTGAGAATAGAGAGATGAGCGGAGTGATGAAAGGGCATGGGACTTGGCAAAGATGGAAGGTGGCTAAGACGGTGCGGAGGACGGAGGGATAGAGGAGAGGTCGAGTGACCGGGTAGGGTGCACTTAGTGCGGCGGCGCGGGAGCACTCCACCGGAAGTGCGACGAGGAGTGAGAGGTTTGAGTCCGGAAAGCGGAAAGAATAAGAATGACGGAGTGAGCAAGAGAGGTGGGAGAGGGGTGAAGGAAGGAAAGAGCCGGGGAGTGTGGAGGGAGAGGTGGAGGGGTCGGAGGGCGAGAGGAGGGGGCGGAGGGCATGACGGTACTGAGACGAGGTGAGCGCTTCAATGTCCCACATGAAGGGCAGGCCACTCACGGGTTCCGGCATGAGAGGATCTCTACGGCAATAAGAGAGATTGAGAGAGATAGCCCTAGAGGTATGGAGGAAACGGTCAAGCTGAGGGGCAAGCTGATGAGAGAGAGGGAGGTTTGAAGGGGACGTGGAGGAAAGGATCTGTCGGAGGCTGGCTGCGAGCAACGGGGCACAGGCAGAACGGCCCCGGTTGCTCCAGCTTGGGGGAAGAGAAGGGAGGACTTCCCGCCCCTCTCGACAGGGGCCAAGTGGAGGCCACAAGAGAACGTGTGTAGTGAGGGCGGAGGGATCGGCCAAGGAGGCAAAAGAGGTAAGGAAAGTCATGAAGGATGCGGTGACCCCAGGGGCGATGGGGCTAAATGGTGAGAATGTGAGGAACACCAAGGAGGGTGTAGTTGTCGTGTGAGCGTCTGGAATAGGCGGAGAGCCTGATCAACAAGCAGAGGCTGAATGAGAAGGGCCTGGTGGCAGAAAGGTTCGGAAAGAAATGGCCTAAGGTCTGGTGTACGATGTACCCATGGAAGGGACCAAAGAGGCGGTGATCGGAGAGATTCACCCACCTATACATGGAAGGTTCGGGGGTGGTCGGTGGAGGAATTCCGTGAGGAGTTCAAGGATGGTCCGTGAGGTGCGGAGCAGGAGAGGCGAAGAGAGGTGCCACTGGGTACTGAGGGAGCCGCGAGGTGTGAAAATCACCTAATGAAGGCGGTCGGGTGTACATTGGGTGCTCTGCTGCAGAGTGAAGGACTACTCTGCGGTCGTTAGGTGCTTTAAGTGCCAGGGCTTCGGCCATATGGGTAGGCGCTGCGGCAGGGACATCGCATGTAGGCGGTGTGGTGGAAAGACGAAGTCTCGAGGTGCAAAGAGACAAAGATAAGGTGTGTAAATTGCACGGGGCAGGGAGGAAGGGACGGGCACGTTGTGGAGGACAAGAAATGTCCTACCTATGAGAACGACGCTACGCTAAGCGATGAGAATGGTCGATTATGGGCCTATAAGTAGGACAGGAGAATGTTGGGCGTCAAAGGTGGCGATGGCAGCGCTGTAGGGTTGTGGCGAGAAGGAGGGATTCTGGATATCCTATGATACAGGAGCCGTACAGGTATAGGCGGTGTGGTGAGATTTCCGGTGGCAGAGCATTCTATGAAAGGAAGAGGGAGGAGAGTGGGCCGCGTGTAATATGACAGGCGTGATTGCCGCCATAAAGTTGAGTAACTGGTGGACAACAAAAGGGCGGTGGTTAAGTGGGAGCCCAAGGGGGACCTGGTACTGGCGTCCTGCTACTTTAAGTATAACGAGGTGATCGGAGATCAATAGGGAGACTTGAAATGGGCGTTAGTAGGTCTGGCAGGAGAGAGGTTTGGTGATCGGAGCAGAGCTAATTGCCAGGTCCATGTTGTGGTACGATCGGTTGCTTTGACGAGGCCGGAGAGCAGTGGAGGATTTCATTTTCTCGCCAATGATCTAACAGTGGTGAATACGGATGGTGAAAGAACCAACTTATGAGAGTGTGAGAGGCGCTAGGGCGAACCTGGACGTTAATCGTTGGGCCTCTAGAAATGTGAATACGGTAGCGTGGAGGGTGATCGGCGGCGAGGTGGAATCCGACCACAAGTTGATTAGTATTCGGAGTGAACGGAAGTGGTTGAGATGAGAGGGACGAGGGTGGCGCCCCGAACTAGATTCGATATAAGATGCCGACTTGGGAAAGGTAACGTGCGGCTCTTGTAGGGAGGATATGGGAAGGATCGAGAGAATGGCGGAGCGGAGGCTAAGGCGAGGGAGTTGGAGGAGGAGCATATGAGAGCAAGCGGAGTGAGTATCCCAAGAGGTAACGGTCAGAGGTTGAGGAGCGGGTGGACGGGGGAGTCACCAGGCTCAGAAGAGAGAAAAAACCGAAAGATGCACAGTGGAACGGTTAAGATACGAGGGAGGGGGCCCTCAGGAAGTTGAAGGGAGGAGAAGGGTCTACATTGTTGGCCAGGAATGAGTACACGAGGAATGGTGAGATGTGGATAAGTGGTCGGCTTGGAGCGGCTGGTAGAGGCTGAGACGGATGACCCATGGGGGAGGTGAACAGGTCGTTCTGGGTAAGAGCAAGCTGACCTGATAGTTTAGTTGCCTAGAGAAAGAGGGGTGAGGGTTCAACAGTGTGGCGGGAGAACGTGGAGCTTCATGCTCGACGGATTACTCCAGATTGATAAAACAGAAACGGGGAGGTACAGGCACCGAAGACGTCAGCGAAACGGCTCAGCAGTAACCAGTAATCAAAGCAAAAAAAATCAATACAGGGAATGTTATGCAGCCTTCACGGATTGGAGGTCGTAGAGCGGTGAAGAAGATGAGGTAATCGGAGAGCCACCCCGGGAATTATGATGGGGTGAGGATGAGATGGTCAAGATGGGTTGACCATTGCACAAATGATCGATGACGGATACCATGAATGGAGATGATAAGGACGGAAAGTTCCGGACAGGTGGAACGAGGGTGCTAAAAGGTATTCCTAAGAGCGATGATAAGAACCCGAGCAACTGAAGTCGTATAGGACGGTAACTTTGCTTCCGGTGCTCGGAAAGGTGGCGGAAACGTTGATGGGCGGAGTGGCTGATGGCTATTCTCAGCGGTGTGGGACTTCTTTAGCGAGATACAGTACGGCTTAGGAAGGGGTCTAGGCACGGTAGATGCCATAATGAGAATGCAGAGAGAAGTGAGCGAGAGCGAGGAGAAATATGTCCTCGGGTGTCCTGGACATCTCGGGGCATTCGATAATGCGTGGTGCCACGATATGATGTATTGAGGGAGAGTGGATTGCCCTAGGCACTTGGAGGCTCGTGGAAGGGGACACTTCACCAAAGGAGGGAGTCTAGAAATAGTCGGGTGGTGAAGTAGAAGGAACACCCAAGAAGGGGTCCGCAAGGATTCGCAGGTGTTGGGACGCTGTTGTGGATGTGTCTTCAACGAGTTTCTAACGGGGGACTTCGGGGACGGATTGGGCATGTCGGCATACGCAGATGACGCGTTGATTGCTAGGAAGGGCCAGTAAAGTTGTTCGAACTAGAGGCCAGAGCGGAAAGAGCACGGTGAAACAGAGTCTGGAATGGGGAAGGAGTGCTTGAAGCTGGTTCTTCTCGCGAGAGAGAAGACGGTGATGATGCATGTGTCTGAGGGCGGTGTACTGCTGAGGAAGCCTGGCCTACAGGTTTAGTGGACGGTAGTGGTGGGTGGTAGCTATGTGGCGAGAGTGAAGTGACCTGGGAGTGGTCGGATCGATGAGACTATGTGAGTTTCGGATCTCGCTCACGTGATGTGCGTGGATAAGGTGAAATGAGAAGGTCTTAGGAAGCTGGAGAAGGGTGGTGGAAGGCATGACAATGGATTCAGCTAGTGATACCACTAGAAAAGACGATCTGATAAGGGTGTATAGTGGAGGCGCATGTGATGACAACGGTTGTGAGTGCTGGGGTGAAGGAGCGAGCAGAGGAGTGAAGAGGACACTGTGATGAGACGAGAGGAAGTCCTAACTGGTGGTAGCCAGGGCTACAGGACGGTAATCGCAGGATTCGATTGGCCCGTCTGGTAGTGACTACCCAGTGGTCTTTGATTACGAAAGGATGAGAGCTAGAGAGGAAACGAGGAGTTACCCCCCGCAGCTTGTGCAGAATAGGGTTTAAGCAAAGTAGAAACGGAGGACGGCGGTGATGACGAGGGCAGAATAGGAGATGGATACATCCGGGAAAGGGCAGAGAGACGTACGGGTACTTCCCGTACGGTAGAAGGAAGGATTGACACGGAAAGTGGCTGAGGCTGGATCATACACCACCCAGGCGCTAAGGCGTCATGGAGACGTTAATGTGAGCTGTGTCAGAGTCTTCGTCTGAGTAGAGAATGGAAATGCTCTGCGTGTAACTAGATATGATGAGGCATGGTCTCATTTGACTTCGGAATGCGCAAGGTGTGTCGGGAGACGTGGGGAGAAACGTTTTGGGGTCCTAGCAACTCATGAAAATGGTGTTGGAGAATGAACATGTCGCGGAGGCGAGATGTGTTTGAAGCTTTAAAGATGTCGATTGCTGATTGGAAAAGAGAAAGGAGAATGAGAGGAGAGGGTAGCGGCCGACACGATCCTAGCAGGGGATCATATGTGCTTGGGCCTCATAGGACGGAGAGATGGAAAGGGAAAGCGGAAAGAAGGTGCGAGGCGTGCTGGAAAGACTTCGGGTGACTGGTATCTGGGCCGAAATGAATGGGAGGCGGTTCGAACACGGGGGTGGGTAACCTCTGTGGTCCGCTGGCAACGGAGGGAGGGCGAAACACGGCTTGCTCGGTGTGAAGTCGTTCTCGTAGGCTATAGTAACCCCACTCCCCACTCGTGGTGACACCCACTGCATGGGGACTCCAACTCCTGTACACAGGTGATAGTGTAAGGGGGGGTTTTCCCCGACCTATGATTCCATCGGGGGTTGGTTTACGTCGCGAAAAGCGCGAAGCTTATGTGCGATGGAAGCTGGGTGAGGTCCCTTTTGGGGGGTAGCTGGGATTAATCACTGTCCCTATCTACTAACTCTGCGGTTCCCTGAGCTGGGGACCGGCGGTATGGGAGCCGCAAGGCGAATCGTAAGGTCTGTCAGGTGAAGGAAGAACAGCCGGTCGTAAGCCCGAGGTAAATAGAGGAAGTTGGGAGGGTCTAGTAATCACGCCAACCGTAAAAGTGAATGCACGGACACGGTCCGAAATCTAAGGGGCACCCTCGATAGGGAAGGGCTAACTGGTGTCTAGGTTCAGCTCCGAGGCCTAAACACGGGACTGCTGATGAATATGGCAACCCCTGGTCCCTTCACAGATACTACCAGGGTTGGGAGGTAGTGGTTGATCCTCTCATGTCAAAACGAGGACAGGCTGGTGATACTAGATGTGCTACCCGAGCCATCAGTATCATACAGTGGTGGGGAGGTGTGGTCGATCCTCCTGTCAAAAACCGAGACCCCCCGCGAGGGGGTAGGTTGGTCTAACCGTGGCGCGCTGGGAGTGGCTGAACCGAAGTCATCGATATGTTTCCGTCGGTGGCCGGGAAGCTGCTGTGAGCTAGCTCTGCAGGCGGCAGCTGCGGGGTAGGGACGGAGACAGCTCGCTTCGGACCTGACCAGGAAGAGGACATTCGAGAGACGGGGGTGGACCCCGCACCTCAACAGAGCGATAGCCCGGTCCGTCGTGAGAGAGACCGGGATCGGCATACGTAAGGTGGGCCCCCGGGGAACTGGGGTAGAGTTATTAGTCCCGAGGAGTTGTGTGACCCGTTCATGGACTATTCCGGCCACGCTGAACCATTGTCTTACGATGCGCGGGCTATACAGAAAAGGAAAAACATGTACAGTTTATCAGGAAACTAAGATGACCGTACTGAGAACGCGCGGAAACGGGGAGTGAAATCGGAGAGAAAAAGAGTGCATAGGACAGAAAGTCAGCGGCATAGTCGATGAGTCGCACTCCGCCAGTGAGGGAACTGAGTGGGAGGTGTGAGCCAGAGAGGAAAAGAAGAACGGAAGACCAGAGAAAGGGCGACCAAACGGAGCCCTAAAGGCGGGAAGGAAGGTCCGAGGAAGGACAGAGTAAGACAAGCCTGCAACGGACCCAGGCAAAGTTGAGGGCCCACAGCTGAGGATGTGTATGCTAAATGGAAAAGGAGGCAAAAGTAAAGGAAGTAGTAGGCGAGCCAGAGTGGCAGGTCTTGATGGTTCAGGCGGTGCAAAGGCGGAAAGGACCAGCAGAGTGAGAGATAGCCGGGAGAGGGCTAAAGAGATCGGAATCGGAGAAGGAAGGTGGATAACACCGAGGGAAACGGAGGAAGAGGGGAGAGGTGCATCCCCTAATTACTATAGGGAAGCTTCCTGTGAAAAGGAAATACTGTGGAGCTGTTGGAGAGCATCGGAGCCGAGAAGGACACTGCGAAGTAAAAATGTACCAGGCACTGCGACTGGAGAGAATCGTGGCAATGCCAGAGTGAAGGCAAGGGCTTCTCGTTCTGGCCCTGGAATAAAGTTAAGGGTAAATAGTCATGAGAGGATAAATGGCGTGATAGCCAATGAAATGATGGATAAAGTCATAGGGCGGGAGGCCAGACGGCAGAAAGGAGAGAGATAAGTCGAGTGGATGGGCAGGACTGAGGAGACCGGAGTGGAGCGGATGGCAGGTGCCGGGGAGTAGGTGGGCGAGTAAGCGCTCAGCTATGCAGAGTATGGCTAGAGTAAAGAAAGGCTTTGCGTCCCAAGCCTAAGCCCACGGGAAAAGAGGTGAGGCAAAAGGTTAAATCTTTCATCGTGAGGGGGACCGAATGGCAGAAAATCGGGGAGAGGTGAAAGAGATTTTAAGGGGGCCATAAAACCAGAGAAGTGTGGGGCGTAAACGTAACGAATTCAGGTACGGATAACGGGAGAGGTGTAGGTGCTGGAAGGTGGAGACAACCCCAGCAGAGGCAAGCTGTTAGAGAAAGACTGGGTTAGGCAGGCCTGAAGTAGTGGAGGCTGGGACTAGGGAGCCAGTATAATGATCTCGAGATGATAGAAAAGGGCTAGAGGAGGCGAGATCTGTGAAGGAGGTTCACGAAAGGAATATGGAGGGAACAGTGGAAGTGGCCTTGAGGTTACGTTAAGAACTTCAGATGTGTCCATAAGCTATGGAAGGCACGTATGGGAAGTCGAGCTGGTGGTGACCTGCAGCCCTCAGAATAAGGAAACTGGCTGAGAGTCAGACGGCATGTGTATCTGGGGCTGGCGGAGGTGCAGGGGGATAGGACCATTGTAGATGCACCGGTGACTTCAAGTGCCAGGCATATGGGCACATAGCATAGGCATTTGTGTGTGTGTGTGTGTGTGTGTGTATGCCGAGATGTGGTGCGGAGCAGGGCCAGGCCGAGTGCTCAAGGTGGCGAGGGGCAGAGGAGCATAGTGAGGCATCAACTGCAGTGAAGGCGAAGAGGGACGACCGCCTCTATGTGGCGGATCGGAAGTGCCGATTGATCAGAGGCACCTAAACGAAGAAACAGAGAGTGGACTATGGGTGTAAGGTGATCCAGGTGAATGTGGGGCGATCTAAGGCCGCAATGGCGAATCGAAAGGTGATATGATGGTTGAATAAACGTGGAAGTTGCGCCTCTACATAGGTGTCCCATAACCACCGAGATCGGTAGAGTGGTGGTCGGGGGCTGGTAAAGCTGTCTGATGAGTAAGTGTAACGAAGATGGCGCGATTGGAGTGTATAGCTGTGAGGCGGGCGGATGCGTAGATGGATAGGATATACTTCAGGGAGAGTAGCAGAGAGTGGTGGCTCGGATAGGGAAGTGGCGAGGATGCTTCTAGTGACCAGCTGTTATTTTAACCCGAGTGAAGACTTGAGATTACACATCGGGGGCTAGAGGAAGTTGAGAGACCTAGGCGGTGCTGAGACCGGTGATCTGCGCATGGATGCAAATGGTCAAGATAGACAGCTTTGGCCACGACAGGATTCTTAACGAGAGAGGAGAGGTGATGGAGGGATTTTATCCTCACAACGGATGAGAGTAATGAACAGAGTGGGCAGCCCAGTGACCTCTGCAACACCAGGGTCTGAAGTGATATGTGGATGCTAACTCATGAGATAGATGGTGGAGTAATGAGGGGACTGGAGGTGCAAAGTATCGGCGTAAATAGAGTCGGACCACGGCTCATCGGTTTCATGGTTGCAAAGGAGACTGGAGAGAAGGGTCCCGAACGGACAGAGGAGAGTAAATGAGTCTATGGTGCAAGTTAAGAATGCGGTACTGGCCGCGATTACGGAGGCACTCCAAAGGAGGGTGGAAGAGGCAATGCCGTAGGTGGGATGTTCGAAGAGCTGGCGGAGCATGGAATTGGCAATAATGGAAACCGAGTAAGGAGTGCCTCCAGAGGAAGAGAAAAGAGGTGGAGATGGCTGGGGGAATGGTGGACAGAGAGCTGTCAAGGATTGAAACGGGGAAAGAACAGAGCGAGGAGAGAGGCTTAGGACGAAGGGCGGAGGAGGGCACAAGGAGAAGGATCGATGGGCGTAGAGGTCCGATTCTTGAGCCGAGATATGCTTGTACCAGAGGAATGAATCGTAAGGAGAAGTCCGGGAGGGAGAAGTAGGAGGACGTGGGAATGAACTGGTTTCATCCAAGAGGCGCGTAAACCCTTGGGGCATGTGTATAAGGTAATTATGGGGAAAATGAAAGGTGAGACGGTGCATGCCAAAAGCTAGTGAATGGCGGGGGGGGGGGGTTGGGTGGTGGGGGGTCGGGGGGATGGGATACCCAGGGACATAGAGAAACCGTGGAGATGATGTTGATAGGAAGTGCCTCGGACGATAGTAGAGAAACGGATTGTTAAGAATATGCATGAACGTGTGATAGAAGGAGTGACGGGGAATGGGATGGAGAGGGAGGTCCCCGGAGTTCAGTCACTGGACGCTGTATGAGATGCGCGAAGAGGTGAAGAGACAGAAAGCACCAGGTATGGATGGAATACAACCGGAGAACTGGCAAAAAAAGGGGCATGATGGTTGTGTCGAGGAGTACCGGGGATAATAGAACAGAGGTCACTGACTCACGGGAAGAGTTCCCGGATAGGGGGAGAGAGGAAGATACCTTAGGATGTTCTGAGATAGTGGATTGATGTAAAGATCGGTACAAAACATATGTGTGTGATCAGGCGGTGAATCTGATCCCGTGAGATTGGGGATTAGATCGCAGAAAAGATGAGTAGCTCGGAGGTTAGAGCAGCTATGAGTGCTAGTTGGGGATTGGAGCGAGCAGGCAGTTCGGCTTTATGAAAGGGAAGTAGGGACGGTGGATGCACTTAGTGAGATGAGAGGTCTCGAGGTTGGGGGACTCTATTGGAGATATGGTCCTGGGGTATTTCCTCGACATAGCGGGGCGTGGGATAACGCATGGTGGCCCCAGGTTCTATGGGAGTTGAGGGAGGCTGGATGCCCAAAAGATATATGGAGGCATGGTGATACGGACTACTTCGAAAGAGCGGGAGGTGACATGGGAAGTAGAAGGTTAAGGAGGGGTGGAAGGTGCCGACCAAGGGGATGCCACAAGGATCAGTCCTAGGTCCATCTTGTGGAAACGTACTAATAAACGGTTATAAGATTCGTATCGGGTGAATGGGAAGTTTTGCTTATGCGCGATGTGCTGCTGCTGGTGAGGCAGACACGCGAAGGAAGCTTGGAGAGAGGACTGAGTACGCGTAAGGAAAGTGGAAAGATGGGGAAAACGGAATAAGATGATGTTTATGCCAGATGCCAAGTCGGCGATCATGCTCCTTGAAAGGGGTACAAGGCGGAGAAAGATGTCCATAGATGGGAGAGAAACGTGTGAGGATAAGATACGTAAGGGAAGTCAAGTACCTCGGAGTGTAGTGTTCGGAGAAAAAGACTGGCGCTACAAAGGCATAGTAAGTCGGTATGTGGGAATAAGCGAAGATAATATTTGCAAAGCTTGTAAAAGAACCTGGCGATGCGACGAAATATGGTTGTGCGTGTAGGCTCTGTACAGAATGTAACAAAGGTTGTTGGAACCCGCAATACTCGTTGTCGGATGTGAGGTGTGGGGCGAGGATGCCCTGAGAGCATATATGCAGACGGATAAGAGATGAGACACACATGAGAGAAGCTATTGCTCGCTTTAGCCAAAGGTGATGGGACGTTGTCCCAACGGAAGCGTGGAGGTGATTACAGGTGCGCTATACTGATCGACCTGTACATAGAGGAAGGTGGAGGTAGAGGGGAGGAAAGTTGAACGGTATAGATCAGGGACAAAGCGGGTGAGGAGGAGAGAGGAGACTATTAGAAGGTGGCAAATGGAGTGGGATTACGCCACGACAGGAGAGTCACGTACTCTTATTACAGAGACGTGTGAGTGAGAGTAAACAAGAGAAAGTTGTGGAAAACCCATTCTAGCTGAACTAACTCCAGGCGCACTGTAGCGGACACGGGGACTTCGGCGGCCAAACTCCACTCGTGTGGGAGTGGGTGAGTGAAATCCGAAGTGTGAGCTGTGTGCGATGTGGCGGAGCTCCGAAGGCATGTTATGTATGAATGTGAGCGATCGGAGCAAATAAGACAGGAACTGTGACAGAGAATGTGGTGGCGCAGAGAGGATGGAGATGGAGGCTGAGGACATGATGCAGAGCCCTGAATTTTCAGGAACTTCGTGAGCACGGCCACGAGAACCGGTGAAAAAGATCGAGAGAGGCCGGAGAGGGAGGGGCAGGGAAAGGAGAGGGAGCACGAGGAATGCGAGGGAGCTGGGCGAGTAAAGTGGTGAATAACGTACTATAGTGAGTGGGAAGTTGAGGCAAGGGTGACCCTGTAAAGATGACCCATGTAAGTGGCAGAGAGATTGTTTTTAAGAGATGTTTTAAATTAAATTTTAGGTTTAGTTAGTTCACGGAGGCGATGAAAAATCGGGATGGATATCCTCTCGTTGGTCCTGTGGGCAACGTGGCGGTGGCACGTCGGCTGTTTTTTGTTTTCTGTGTATTGTTCTCTTGTGTCTGTGTGTATGTAGGGCGCAGGTAACTGGGCCCCGGCGCTGGACCGGCTGTCTGTCGCGGCATAAACTCCATCTCCCCCACGTGGTGAACACCCACTGCAGGGGCCCGTACACTCATGTGCAGGTGAATCGCATACAGGGGGTTTTCCCAAGTCATTGCAGCCTGGCTGACTGGCTAGTCCGGGGCAACTTGGTGTTGGTTACATCAGAGAAGTCTCGGATTATAATTGATGAAAGCTGAAAAGAAATACCTAATTAGGTCACGAAGGTTAGTTGTGTTGTCCCATGACTATAGCGCGCTAGCGCCGGAACGGTTGATGGGAGAGGCTAGAATGGCTTTCTCAGCGGTGGAGCTTCTCTTGCGAGATGACAGTACTCAGGCTTCAGGAACGGGACTAGGCACAGTAGTGTTGCCCATAATCGAGGAAGGCAGAAGATAGTGAGCGAAGAGCGAGGAGAAATATGTCCTCGGGGTGTTCCTGGACATCTCGGGGGCATTCATATGTTGCGTGGTGGCCCAAGATACTAGATGTATTGAGGGACGCGTGGATTGCCCGTGTAGGAAAACCTGTGGGAGTGGCTGGGAGGGATGACTTTCACACAGGAAGGTGTGTCTAGAAATTAGACGGGGTTGTGAAAGAGACGACACCACGAAAGGGCTGTCGCTAAGGTTCGGTGTGGAGACCGCGGTTGTGGAATGTGGTTCTTCAGTTTCGAACAGGGGATACGGGGACGGAGTGAGCATGGACGCTATAGGAGATGACGCGTTGATTGATATAGTAAGGGCAGAAACCGTGTGAATAGAGGGCCAGAGCGGAAAGTGCGGTAAACAGAGTCCTGGATGGGAAGGAGTGTTAAGTGGTCTTCTCGAGAGGAGAGACTCGGTGATGATGACTACTGAAGGGCAGACTGCTGAGGACGCCTGGCCTACGGATGGACGGTTGAGTAGGCGGTGAGCTATGTGGCTGAGAGTGAAGTTCACTGGGAGTGTGGATGCGCATGGAGTATGTGAGTGATTTCGCGAAGTCGTACGTGATGGAGACGTGGGGATAGGATAATAGTATGGTCTTCATAGAAAGCTGGAGAGGGAGGTGAAGGACAGAAACAAAGAGTACGTTCAGCAGAGATACCACTAAGGACGAGATCTATAACGGGTATAGTGAGGAGGCCAGTGATGACATACGGTTGTGAGTGCTGGTGTACGGCTGCGCAGCGTGCCAGGGTCCCGATACGCGAGAGGAGTAGGAGAGAGAGATCGAACTGCACACCAATGAGCGCTACCCACCAAACCGCTATGACTGCTAAAGTGTGGGAAGCCCAAGAGAGGTGAGATGTCGCATCTAGCCCGACCCACACTTGAGGCTAGCCCCACGTCACCAAGCTCAGGGTATACAGCGTACGGTATACGCAGGATGCAGCGTACTCTGCCCGTTCCTGGTTAGGGAGTGTACCATGTGGGCATCTTTTGTCGTTGAAAGAATGGATGAGGCTATGAGCGGAAAGAGAGGAGGTGATGAGAAAGAGTTTAAGTCAATAGAGTAATCCGACGTTGGGAACGGAGGTGATGCGGATAGTGCAAAAGGAGATTGGGATACGTCCGGTAAAGGGGCACAGGTGAGTCAGAGAGACGTCCTGGGTACTTCCCCGACGTAAAGAAAAGGATGACGGAAAGTGGCTGAGGCTGGATCACTACACCACCCAGGCGCTAAGCGGTCTTGGAGACTTTCATGAGAAGGCTAGTTTACTTCGCTTGAGAGTGAATGGAAAACTGCCTGGGACGTGTAAACGTGCTGATGATGCATGGGCCTACGAATTCGGATTTTATGGCGCAAGGTGCGGAGACGGTGATAGGAGAGAACGTTTGGGGTCCTAGCTATATGAAAGGGTGATTTTTGTGGGAGAGAGAAGGTGAACACTGATGGTTCCGCGAGGATCGATGGAGATGTTTTTGAATTGTTCGATCTTTAAAGAATGGCGATTGACGGATTTGTGGAAAAAGAGGGGGGGGAAGGGAAGGGGGGGAAAAGGATGATATGAGAGGAAAGTTTTGGTGGAGGGGTAGCTGGCCCGACACGGATCCCTCGCCGGGGATCATTGTTGCTGTTGGGCCGGCATAGGTCGGTGAGATGGAAAGGGAGATCGGAAAGAGGTGCGGAGGCCAGGTGAGGAACGATTCGGGTGACTAGGTAGTCTGGCCGGAATGTGAATGCAGGATAGGCGTCGAAACTCCGGGCGTGGGTTTATGGTAACCTCTCGTGTCATCGTGGGAAAGGAGGGAGGGAGCGAATCTACGGGCTTGCTCGGTTGTTGGTCCGTCTCTTCGGCTTATATACCACCTCCCCCCTCGTGGTGTACACCCACTGCATGGGGGTCCTCCAACTCCTGTTCACAGGTTGCGGGGGTTTTTTATTTTGGTGATTTTAGTGTTAAATTTTTTTGTTTAGAGGTCTCTTACCCTTAAATATAGTGGGAAGGGGTTTTTGTGTGCTCTGTCGTGGTATTTGTGGGTAATTGTGTTTTTTCAGGAGTGTGGACTTGAATTTCTGTAAGTAGGTCATTTTTTGTCCTAAATTGTAAAGTTGGGGAAATTTGGTTTTTAGGTTTAGTATTAGGTTATCTAGTAAGCTGAGGAAATTCTTGTACGGGTTAAAATTCAAGTGGGGTTGTTAATTGGAATTATTTTGGGTAATTAGTTTTTCCAAAGTACAAGATGTTGGTTTTAACTTTGGAGGTTTTTTTTTGTTTTAAATTTTAAAAATTAAAATTAGAAAAATAGTTGGGGGGTTAAATGGTTAGATTAGAAACTAGGTAGTGGTATTGGGAAGTTTGGAGAAAGTTTCATTTTGATATTTGGAGGTTGGGAATGAGTTTTTTATAAATTGTAAATTTTTGGACTTTAACTTTTTTGGGTCACTTCAGAGACAGTTGGGTAAAAAGTCAGGTAGATTTAGGTTTTAAAAGAGTTCTTTACTTAAATAAAGTTTTTTATTTGTTAGTAAAAGGAGGAATTTTTTGGGGGTAGGATATAAAATTGGTTAATTATTTAATGAGTAGGATTGTTTTTGTTGATTGTTGGCTCTAACATTTATATTTTTAGCCACCTCAAAAGGTATTTGTTAATAATTATTTTTGATTGTTTTGGAGGTTTCTTTATCTGATTAGTTGTTTGGGAAAAAACGGCAGGAGGGGTTTTAAAGTTTGGAATTGTAATATTCGTTAGGTTTTTAAAGAGTTATATTGTTTTTTTGTTTTTTAGTTTTTGGTTAGTTTTTTCTTGTGTTTTGATAGGAATTCTTGTTTTTAGGCTTTTTTTTAGGAATTGAAGGATAAGTTATAAATTAATGTTACAGGTGTTGTTTTTGCGCACTTTAAAGTTTTGTTTATTAAATTTGGTTAATATATTTTTGGATAGGTTTTTTTTTTTTTTTGTTTCAGGACTCTAACTTTTCTCTCTGTTTGTTTAGGGTTTTTGAGTTAATGTAATTGGGTTTAGGGGATTTGGTATTTTAAAATAGGGTTTTATATTGATTAAAAGGGGTGTTTTTAGGTTGGTTTGTTAAAATTTATAAAAATTTTTGCGGAGATATCCTGGTTTTTGTTTGTTGACATTTGGGCACCCTTTGAAATTTTTTTTTGTGTATATTGATAGGAAATTTTTTAATATTAGCTTTTCCCGTTAGGTTGAAGGATAAACTACTTTTAAAAAAAAAGTTGTAGGTGTTGGGGCGCATCTTTTGGGAAAAATTTTAAAATTTATAGTTTGATAATTTTAAAATCGAGATGGTTTTTTTTTTTTTTGTTTGGACTTAACTTTTCTATTTTGTTTGTTTCAGGTCTATTGAGTTACTGTTTTATTTGGTTTTAGGGGTTTTGTGCATTTAAATAAGTTGTAAAATTGTTAAGGAGTGTTTTAGTGGAAATTTTTTTAATCAAAAAATATTTAGTTGTGATTTCCTGGTTTTTTGTTTGTTGACATTTGGGACTTAAAAATTTTTTATGTGTTATTGATAGGATTTAAATTTATTAGTTTTCTGTTAGGAATAAAGATAAGGTTACTTAAATCAAAAGTGTAGGTTTTTGGGTGGATCTTTTAAAGTAAAAAATTTATTGTTTTTTATTAAAAAATTTCAGGGGGATGGTTGTTTTTGTTGTTTTGGGGCTAAAAAAATTTTTCCCTTCGCTTTGCTTCAGGTTTTTTAGGTAACTGGTAAATAGGGTTTTTTGGTTTTTGGGGTTTTTTGCTGTTTCTTTTTTTGTCTTTTTTGGGATTTTTGGCAAGGTTTTTATTCCAAGCTGCAAAAGGGTTGGAGACGCCGCCGTTTGGACGCCAGATTGGGGGGGGGGGCCCTCCCCGTGGTCCGGTTGGACAGGGTGGACTTCCCGCCGTTGCCTTCGTGTCGGGGACCCGACCGCAGGGATGGGGGTTTGGAAGGGCTCAGCTCTTGCAGGAAGGGTTTTTAGTGCCAGCGAAGAGGAGGGGGAGAGCGGAGGCGATTGCGAGGGAAGACTGGGGGAATCTCGGCGGGTTTCCCAAGGGACAGCGGTGTGTTAGCGTGACCTGGAAGAGGCTGATCGGTTTCCTTTCGGGGGTTTCCAAGAGGGTTTTTCACGTGGGACAGGCAGAGACCCGCAGTCCACCCTTTGGCGGAGGTTCGGAGGAAGTTGGAGTCCCTCGCAGGAGAGGTGGCCTTCTTAAAGGGGTTTCGCCTCAGGGGAAGAGAGGAGATGATGGGAAGCGGAAAAGGGTTGTGAAGGCCTGTTTGGATGGGGTCTTTGATTGCTGATTCTGGGTTTGTTGGGAGGAAGAGAAAAAGAAAGATGGAGGTCCCCGGGGGGATTTACGCCGCGAAGGTTTGCGTCTGGAGGGCGAGGAACGCAGCCTAAGCCAGAGGACCAAGTTGAGGGGGAGACAGAGGATAAACTGAGGAGACCAAAGGCCATCCTCCTCTTTCAGGGAAGGACAAGGGTCCAAGCAGACGAGCCAGCGACAAGGAGAAGTTGCTGGGCTTCGTCAAACCCCGGGGCCGCTGCGGCTTTAAAGGGGGCCGCAACGTGAGGAGATTGGTAAGGCGGGGTCTTGGTGGAGACCAAGGACAAAGTTCCAGGGCTGTGCTAGAGGAGCAGGTAAAAGGTAAGGGCTGGAGGTCGAGAAATCCTAAGGTGGGGTAACCCGAAGGTTCTAATATATGATGTGCCTGGGCGGGACGGAGGGGGAAGTGAGGCGAGCGATACGGGTCGCAGAACTTCGATGGCGGAGATGACAAGGAGGAGTTCGACAAGGGTTCGGCAAGCACTTCAAGGTTGGAGAAAGGACACAGCAGACAACCACTGGTTCCTGGAGTGTGCGCCGGGATCAGGAACAGGCTCAGGAGCGCCAACGGAGTCTACATCCAGTGGAGCTTCTGCAGTACTGAGGATTACAACACGGTCTCCCGGTAGCTACAGTGCAGAGCTTCGGCCACATCGCCAAGTTACTAGCAGGTCTCCGAGGAGGTCTGCTCGCACTGCGCCGGCGAACATTCCAGAGCAGCCTGCCCCAGGAAGGATGCACCGCCGTAGTGCTCGAACTGCATGAGGTTTGGTAAACTCTGCACATGCGCGTAAGTGACCGAGACTGCCCTGCTTATGCGAGGGCAGTGCAGATATGGATAAACGCGAACCAATTATGTTAACATGTTCGCAGTCCAACGCTCAGCGGTTCCAACTGGTCACCGATGAGATGAGAGGACTCGTGGAGGAGGGGATAGTCTTCTGGCTCTGCAGGAGCCCTATTCCCGGAACGGATGTCGTTCCAAGCTGGGGAGGGGGTAGGATGGGTCTACGCCGAGGACGGGTAAACCAGTTGGAGTGCGATCTACTATCGCACGGGCTGATTACGATGTACTGTTTTTAGCCCCATCTTCTCTAATGAGTGCTTGTACCTGTGCCCAGGTAAGTGGCAGGGGCTGGTGTTGTGTTTTTGTGTCTTTGTTATTTCAGGCGCACAGAGATCCATCGGAGCCACATTCGGCCATCTCCGGCGTGTGCTGCAGACGCTTAGGGGAGGAGAGTCATCGTCTTGGCGGAAGCCAACGCCAAGTCGGTTGCTCTTGGTAAGCGGAGCTCGGACGAGCGAGGTGCGGTGCTGGAGGGCCTTCGTAGCGGAGGAGGACTCTCATAATCGTCAATGAGCCGGCGGATGTTGACGACTACGACGGCGCAGGTTGGGAGGGGCACCAACATCGACGTGACCTTCGCGACGAGGGGGGTGGGAGAAGACTAATTAAGGAATTGGAGTGTTTCAGAAGGCACAGCAGCGATCACAACCTCATCACCTTTGAGTTGGGGACGCTCGTAGATGGAAAGTCCTGCACTGGTCGGCCCTAGGACAAGATACTGTGTGGCCCGCGCTGACTGGAGGAGGGTGATCAGCGAGAACTCAGGGCAGAGTGGAGGGGATCGAGGCCATCAACGACATCGATGGAAAGGGCGAGGGCCCTGACGCAGGCCATGAGATCAGCCTGCGATCGCTCGATCCCGAGGGTAAAGAGGATGGAGAAGAGGGCCGCCTGGTGGACTCCGGAGCTGCTGAGAAGAAGAAGGAGGTGGCTCGGGCCAGGAGGAGGAGGAGACTGGATGAGGAGGCCGGACGGAGTACGCCAGAGCAAGGAACGATTACGTCTGGATGGTGGGCGAGCCAAGGAAGCAAGCTGGAGAGGGTTCGTCTCCAGCACAGGTAACCGGGACCCGTGGGGCTTGGTCTACAAGCTTACCATGGGTAAGGCACGACAGGCGCAGGTCGTGGCTGGGCTTAGGGTAGATGGTCTTGTTACAGATGACGTTGCAGAAAACTGCGAGGGCGGTGCTGAGGGTCATCGTCCCCGACGATGACCCTGCCATGGACACCGGCTGGCATAGGACTCTGAGAGCGGAGGCAACGGAGGTCTACGACGGAGTGGATGTCCCTCTCTTTAATAGGGAGGAGCTACACGACGCGGTCCGAAGTTGCCGTAACAAGAAGGCCCCGGGTTTGGATCTCCTGACGGCGGAGATGGTGAAGAAGTCCTGGAGCTGTATTTCCGATTATCTGCTGGTTATTGCCAACCAGATGCTGCTGGAGGGCCGTTTCCCCGACCCGTGGAAGGCAGGAGAGCTGAGGATCCTCTTGAAGTCACCGGACCGGGACCCGACGGACCCCAAGTCTTATCGGCCGTTGACTTTGCTCAACGTGCTCGGTAAGGTGATGGAGAAGCTTCTCGCTCTGAGGCTCTGGGACTACATACAGGTAAATGATGTGCTTGATGATCGACAGTATGGGTTTCGTCCCGGAAGAGGCACTGGACGCTCTGGAGAGGGTACTTCGAGACATCTCTGAGAGTGACTGTCGATACGTTCTCGCCATCTATTTGGACATCTCGGGCGCCTTCGACAGCGCCTGGTGGCCGGCGATCTTGGAGAAGCTGAGAAGAACGAGATGTCCCAGGAATCTGTATGAGGTGGTAAGAGATTATTTTAGGAATCGGACGACTGGTCTGTATCTGGAGCAGACGGAGTCGGTGAAGGTCCTGACCCAGGCTGCCCTCAGGGGTCGGTGCTGGGTCCGGCCTTGTGGTTACTAATATTCGATGACTTTCTGAGATTGCAGTTTAGAGATGGTGTTAGCAGCTACGCCTATGCAGACGACGGCCTGCTACTCGTCAGAGGCAACACCAGGATTGAGCTGGAAGCGAAAGCGGATCACGCGGTGAGGACGGTGTTCGAATGGGGAGTCAAGGCTCGGCTCACCTTCTCGAGGGCGAAGACGAAGATGACCTTGCTCAAGGGGAGACACTCAGCGATGAGGCATCCTACGGTGCACATGGACGGCGCGCACATAGGATATGTTAGGGTAAACAGGTATCTGGGTGTCTTGTTAGATGAGGGTTTGCTTTTTAATGAACATTTCAGGATGGTCGCGGGAGTGGCGAAGGCGGCGTTTGGGAGATTCATCCGAGTCTCAAGGACCTCCTGGGGACTGGACTTTGATACACTACGGAAGATGTACAAGGCCCTAGTGGAGTCGGTGCTGACCTACGGATGTGTGGTGTGGCAGCATCGTATGGAGGTCGGCAGCAGCGAGCTCATCCTTCGACGTGCACAGAGGTTTTGCTTTACTTGCGGTGACTAAGGGTTATAGTACTGTCTCTATACGATGCCTTGCCCGTTGTTGCAGGAGTGTTGCCGATAGACCTGCTCGTTAGGGAGAGGGCCAGATTCTACTGGGCAAAGAAGAATGGCCTGGACCTGGAAGAAGAGAGGAGGAACGCGCGACGAGACTCGCTTGCCACCTGGCAGGCGAGGTGGGACAGGTCCACGAAAGGCAGGGAGACTTATCTTTTTTGGCCATCTGTGCAGGCTAGGATGGAGAGTGGTTGGGTCGGGACCAACCACTATGCTACGCAGATCCTCACCGGACATGGGAACTTCAACGCGAAGCTTCACGGCTTCGCTCTGAAGGAGAACCCGGACTGCGAGGCCTGTGGCGCCTACGAGGATGCTGGGGCACGTGCTGCTGTCCTGCGAGCGGTTCGAGGGGGAGAGAAGAGTACTTAGGTTGGAGGTTGGGGAGCCGCTTAGGAGGACGGAGATGGTGGGAGACCCCAGAAGCTAATGCGTGCTTCCTGAGGTTTGCTGCAGCGGTAGGAAAGAAGAAAGAACGTCGAGGTAATGTAGTTAGGTAATAATGTCTAATATTAGAGAAAACTAATCATGCCTTTTTCCACAGGTTAGTCATAAGTGCGATCGAGTGCGATTTGCGATGGAGGGGGGCTTTTTAATGGGGGCTAGGTTTAGAGTAGGTCAGGGCTGGGCTTGACTTGCTCTTGTTTGAGGATTCCTGTTAGGGCTTCTTTTTCAAAATTTAAATTGCAATTTTAGAATTGCTTGCACACTCTTTGGCTTTAAATTCATTGTAAGGAGGCGGTCCTTCAGAAGGGCCGGGGTGGGTACCTCCACGAGGTCCCCGCTGGGCAACGTAGGGTAAAGACTTAGTGTCGATCCCTACGGCTGAATCCCACCTCCCCCACGTGGCGAACACCAGCTGCAGGGGGTCCTCCCACTCTCGGATACGGTGAATGCGTATACGAGGGGTTTTCCCGCGCTCGTTGAAGCGTTCACTTGCCTCTTGAAGCCGTGGTTGCGCTGCGAAAAGTCTCTGACTTGTGTGCGGCGTTGCGGAAAGAGGTCCCAATTGGGCGATAGAGGGAGTCCTTTCTGTCCCTATCTACTACGGGGAAGACAGGGAGGATAACTGAGAGACCTAAGGCCATCCTCCTCTTTCCGGAGGACAAGGAGTCCAAGCGAGACGACCAGCAGACCAAGGAGAAGTTGCTGAGCTCTGTCAACCCCGGCGCTGCGGGCATCAAGGTCCGCAACGTGAGGAAGATTGGAAAAGGCGGGGTCTTGGTGGAGACCAAGGACGAGCGTTCCAGGGCTGTGCTAGAGGAGCAGGTGAAAGGTAAGGGCTGGAGGGTCGAGAATCCTAAGGTGGGTAACCCGAAGGTTCTAATATATGATGTGCCTAGGGACCTGACGGAGGAGGAAGTGAGGGAAGCGATACGGGCGCAGAACTTCGATGGCGAGATGACCAAGGAGGAGTTCGACAAGGGGTTCGGCAAGCACTTCAAGGTTGGCCGAAAGGACACAGCAGACAACCACTGGGTCCTGGAGTGTGCGCCGGGGATCAGGAACAGGCTCAGGAGCGCCAACGGAGTCTACATCCAGTGGAGCTTCTGCAGACTGAAGGATTACAACTCGGTCTCCCGGTGCTACAAGTGCCAGAGCTTCGGCCACATCGCCAAGTTCTGCAGGTCTCCGAGGAGGTCTGCTCGCACTGCGCCGGCGAACATTCCAGAGCAGCCTGCCCCAGGAAGGATGCACCGCCGAAGTGCTCGAACTGCATGAGGTTTGGTAAACCTCATGCACATGCGGTAAGTGACCGAGACTGCCCTGCTTATGCGAGGGCAGTGCAGAATGGGATAAACCGAACCAATTATGTTTAAATGTTCGCAGCTCAACGCTCAGCGGTCCATACTGGTCACCGATGAGATGAGGAGGACCATCGTGGAGGAGGGGATAGATCTTCTGGCTCTGCAGGAGCCCTATTCCCGGAACGGTGTCGTTCCAAGCTGGGGAGGGGGTAGGATGGTCTACGCGAGGACGGTAAACCAGGTTTGGAGTGCGATCTACATCGCACGGGCTGAGTACGATGTACTGTTTTTAGCCCATCTCTCTAATGAGTGCTGTACCTGTGCCCAGGTAAGTGGCAGGGGCTGGGTGTGTGTTTTTGTGTCTTGTTATTTCAGGCACAGAGATCCCATCGAGCCGCACATCGGCCATCTCCGGCGTGTGCTGCAGACGCTTAGAGGGAGGAGAGTCATCGTCATGGCGGACGCCAACGCCAAGTCGGTGCTCTGGTACAGCGGAGCTACGGACGAGCGAGGTGCGGTGCTGGAGGCCT
Organism: Timema cristinae; assembly: GCA_039000515.1. Lineage (NCBI taxonomy): Eukaryota > Metazoa > Arthropoda > Insecta > Phasmatodea > Timematidae > Timema > Timema cristinae. Next base: position 7,050 of record JBCFYV010008428.1, on the reverse strand, counting down.
TCGTAGCGGAGGAGGACCTCATAATCGTCAATGAGCCGGCGGAGTTGACGACCTACGACGGCGCAGTTGGTAGGGGCACCAACATCGACGTGACCTTCGCGACGAGGGGGTGTGGGAGACTAATAAGGAATTGGAGTGTTTCAGAAGGCAGCAGCAGCGATCACAACCTCATCACCTTTGAGTTGGGGGACGCTCGGAGAGAAGATCCTGCACTGGTCGGCCCTAGGACAAGATACTGTGTGGCCCGCGCTGACTGGAGGAGGTATCAGCGAGAACTCAGGGCAGAGATGGAGGGGATCGAGGCCATCAACGACATCGATGGAAGGGCGAGGGCCCTGACGCAGGCCATGAGATCAGCCTGCGATCGCTCGATCCCGAGGGTAAAGAGGATGGAGAAGAGGGCCGCCTGGTGGACTCCGGAGCTGCTGAGGAAGAAGAAGGAGGTGGCTCGGGCCAGGAGGAGGAGGAGACTGGATGAGGAGGCCGGACGGGAGTACGCCAGAGCAAGGAACGATTACGTCTGGATGGTGAGGCGAGCCAAGGAAGCAAGCTGGAGAGGGTTCGTCTCCAGCACAGGTAACCGGGACCCGTGGGGCTTGGTCTACAAGCTTACCATGGGTAAGGCACGACAGGCGCAGGTCGTGGCTGGGCTTAGGGTAGATGGTCTTGTTACAGATGACGTTGCAGAGACTGCGAGGGCGGTGCTGAGGGTCATCGTCCCCGACGATGACCCTGCCATGGACACCGGCTGGCATAGGACTCTGAGAGCGGAGGCAACGGAGGTCTACGACGGAGTGGATGTCCCTCTCTTTAATAGGGAGGAGCTACACGACGCGGTCCGAAGTTGCCGTAACAAGAAGGCCCCTGGTTTGGATCTCCTGACGGCGGAGATGGTGAAGAAGTCCTGGAGCTGTATTTCCGATTATCTGCTGGTTATTGCCAACCAGATGCTGCTGGAGGGCCGTTTCCCCGACCCGTGGAAGGCAGGAGAGCTGAGGATCCTCTTGAAGTCACCGGACCGGGACCCGACGGACCCCAAGTCTTATCGGCCGTTGACTTTGCTCAACGTGCTCGGTAAGGTGATGGAGAAGCTTCTCGCTCTGAGGCTCTGGGACTACATACAGGTAAATGATGTGCTTGATGATCGACAGTATGGGTTTCGTCCCGGAAGAGGCACTGTGGACGCTCTGGAGAGGGTACTTCGAGACATCTCTGAGAGTGACTGTCGATACGTTCTCGCCATCTATTTGGACATCTCGGGCGCCTTCGACAGCGCCTGGTGGCCGGCGATCTTGGAGAAGCTGAGAAGAACGAGATGTCCCAGGAATCTGTATGAGGTGGTAAGAGATTATTTTAGGAATCGGACGACTGGTCTGTATCTGGAGCAGACGGAGTCGGTGAAGGTCCTGACCCAGGGCTGCCCTCAGGGGTCGGTGCTGGGTCCGGCCTTGTGGTTACTAATATTCGATGACTTTCTGAGATTGCAGTTTAGAGATGGTGTTAGCAGCTACGCCTATGCAGACGACGGCCTGCTACTCGTCAGAGGCAACACCAGGATTGAGCTGGAAGCGAAAGCGGATCACGCGGTGAGGACGGTGTTCGAATGGGGAGTCAAGGCTCGGCTCACCTTCTCGAGGGCGAAGACGAAGATGACCTTGCTCAAGGGGAGACACTCAGCGATGAGGCATCCTACGGTGCACATGGACGGCGCGCATATAGGATATGTTAGGGTAAACAGGTATCTGGGTGTCTTGTTAGATGAGGGTTTGCTTTTTAATGAACATTTCAGGATGGTCGCGGGAGTGGCGAAGGCGGCGTTTGGGAGATTCATCCGAGTCTCAAGGACCTCCTGGGGACTGGACTTTGATACACTACGGAAGATGTACAAGGCCCTAGTGGAGTCGGTGCTGACCTACGGATGTGTGGTGTGGCAGCATCGTATGGAGGTCGGCAGCAGCGAGCTCATCCTTCGACGTGCACAGAGGTTTGCTTTACTTGCGGTGACTAAGGGTTATAGTACTGTCTCTTACGATGCCTTGCCCGTTGTTGCAGGAGTGTTGCCGATAGACCTGCTCGTTAGGGAGAGGGTCAGATTCTACTGGGCAAAGAAGAATGGCCTGGACCTGGAAGAAGAGAGGAGGAACGCGCGACGAGACTCGCTTGCCACCTGGCAGGCGAGGTGGGACAGGTCCACGAAAGGCAGGGAGACTTATCTTTTTTGGCCATCTGTGCAGGCTAGGATGGAGAGTGGTTGGGTCGGGACCAACCACTATGCTACGCAGATCCTCACCGGACATGGGAACTTCAACGCGAAGCTTCACGGCTTCGCTCTGAAGGAGAACCCGGACTGCGAGGCCTGTGGCGCCTACGAGGATGCTGGGCACGTGCTGCTGTCCTGCGAGCGGTTCGAGGGGAGAGAAGAGTACTTAGGTTGGAGGTTGGGGAGCCGCTTAGGAGGACGGAGATGGTGGGAGACCCCAGAAGCTATGCGTGCTTCCTGAGGTTTGCTGCAGCGGTAGGAAAGAAGAAAGAACGTCGAGGTAATGTAGTTAGGTAATAATGTCTAATATTAGAGAAAACTAATCATGCCTTTTTCCACAGGTTAGTCATAAGTGCGATCGAGTGCGATTTGCGATGGAGGGGGGCTTTTTAATGGGGGCTAGGTTTAGAGTAGGTCAGGGCCTGGGGCTTGACTTGCTCTTGTTTGAGGATTCCTGTTAGGGCTTCTTTTTCAAAATTTAAATTGCAATTCTAGAATTGCTTGCACACTCTTTGGCTTTAAATTCATTGTAAGGAGGCGGTCCTTCAGAAGGGCCGGGGTGGGTACCTCCACGAGGTCCCCGCTGGGCAACGTAGGGTAAAGACTTAGTGTCGATCCCTACGGCTGAATCCCACCTCCCCCACGTGGCGAACACCAGCTGCAGGGGGTCCTCCCACTCTCGGATACGGGTGAATGCGTATACGAGGGGTTTTCCCGCGCTCGTTGAAGCGTCACTTGCCTCTTGAAGCCGTGGTTGCGCTGCGAAAAGTCTCTGACTTGTGTGCGGCGTTGCGGAAAGAGGTCCCAATTGGGCGATAGAGGGAGTCCTTTCTGTCCCTATCTACTGACTCGCGCTCGAGATGCCACACGGTGTGGACGTGTTAGAGAGTCGCTCCCGGGAGAACTCGACTAAATCGGGTTAAAACGGTCGAGCTGGTGTGGAAAAGTAAAACATCTTGTGTAGTTTGTTGAGAAGAATCGCTTAGAAGTGTTTTGGTGTTGAAAGGGCTAGAACTTCATCCCCTACAGAAGGACCTCCTTTTGAAGGGGAAGGAGGTGGATTCTGGGTAAGTGACTAATACCAAAAAATAGGGAATAAAAATCTGGGGAATCTGTCTTGATTTGAAAGTGATAGCATGAAAATTAAGGGAGTTATTAAGGTTTAAAGTGCGGGTCAAGAGGGGTCATTCGCGACTTCCTGGTGGATTTTAAACAGTAGGAAGAAAAGTGGAAGTCAAGGACAAAATATTTGAAAGTGAATAATTCTGAAAGGGAAAGTGTTAGATATAGTAATATAGGTATATAAAGAACCAGAACAAAAAGTTTTATAAGTTTGCAGTGGCGGAAGGTCGAAATTGTGAAAAGGGGGTTAAAATTAAACTTGGAATAGCTGGGGTGGGGGAGTGCGGGGAAACTTATACAGAGTGTCTTTCCGAAGATCTTGGTCCCGGGAAAGGGTAGGAAAGTGTTTCTAAGTGAAAAGTGTTAGAAAGTCAAAAGTGGAAAATTTGTAGCAGAAGATTGGGAAATGGAGTCACAAAGTGAAGGGGAGTCAGCAACGAGGGCAGGAGGATCTACTGAAGGGAGGAGGAAGAAGAGGAAGGAGAAAATAGATGAAGATGTGTGGAATAACGGTAAGCCACTCAATAGTGATAGCGAGGATGATCAGCCACTGATAAGGAGGTTAAGCTCCAGGGATACTGAGGCGATGCAGGGCAAGTTGCGAACTCCGGCGGATTTTGCAATTGAGGAATTTCAGTTCACAGATCTAGTGGATACCTTAAATAAGAAAGGAGGCGGGAGGATAGCCAAGAGGGACCAAGAGGTTATTATTAAAAGACATCAGGAGGTACTAGCGGCATTGGCATATGCCAGGGGACAAGTCCATGAATTGGAAAAGGAAAATCGAAGATTAAGGGAGAGGAATGAGCAACTCCTCACTAATAATGGGCGGAGGGGACCAACGTATGCGCCAACGTACGCATCAATGGCCGCGGCTAATACTCAGGGGGAACAAGGGGGGAAAGAGAATAGGGTTACAAGACCTGATGAAATGAGGAAGCTTAACACAGTGTTTATATCATCTAAACAAGGGAAAGATGCAGGGCAAATTGAGAAAATATTTAAAGATAAAATAGATCCGAAGAAGGAAATGGTGCACATCAAATATATTAGGCCAGCGGGGAAAATGTTAGTAGTTGAGACGGCAAATGAGAAGGAGGCGGAAAAACTGATGGCAAATGTAGCGATAAAAGAAGTACTTAAGTGTGAAAGGCCGAAGCTAAGAAATCCACTGATGATATTCTATGATATCAGTGTGGACATGTCAGAGGAGGAACTAAGGGAAATAGTGTATGAACAAAACTATAGAGGGAAGATGGACAAAGAAGAGTTCAAGAAGGGATTCACTGGAAGATTCCGTACTGGGCCAAGGGACAGAAGAGTGGTAAACCACGTTGTAGAGGTGTCACCTGAGGTGAGGAAATTGCTGATAGGGGGCGTGGTATATGTTAAATTTAGTAGCATCAATGTAAAGGACTACACGGTGGTGACAAGATGCTTCCAATGTGGGGATCTGGGGCATGTTAAAAAGTATTGTAAAAGCGAGGCTAAATGTCTAAAGTGTGGCAAAGAAGGACATGAGCGTAAGGAATGTAAATCAAAGGAGGTATGCATACCTTGTGAGAATAGAAGTGGAACGAAGGGGAAAAAGGTTGAATGCAAATTCCCAAATAAAAGGGATTGCGAAACTCACCAACTGTTAATAAAGAGGCTCATGGAAAAAACTAATTATGGATGAACAACGATTAGAAACAGCAGAAGCAATAAGAGAACTAACAATTGGACTAAACAGACTGGCGGATATAATACAGAAGATGGGGAAAAGTAGGGGTAGAAGGAAAACACCAAGTAGGTTAAGAAGGGACAGTATAAGGGCGCAAAACTACAAAAACAGGAAAGGAAAGGGACAGGAGGAAGCGACGCAGACGGAGGAAGTAGGAGAAGAAGAGTCGGAGGCAGGGGAGCGGACGCACGAGGAGGGAACAGGGAAGTGGAGGAGGAGAGCTGGACTGGGTTTTGGCAAATATTGGAAGGGGATAAAAAGAGAGGAAGAAGGCATGAAGGTAAAAGATACTGACTCACAAGAAAGAAGGAGTGAGGATAAGAAAGATATGGGAGAAAGGAAGAAAACGGATAAGAATAATCATATAGGAAATATAGAAAGGTCCGTTGAGGATATAGGAAGAAAGGGGAATAAAGGAGGTGGATGGAAAAAAATGTATGATGGAAATAAAAAGAAAGATAAAAATGGAGTAGGGGTGAAGGTGGGAACTGTGACCCTTAGGAATAGCGAAAACGAGGGTATGGATGGGGAATGCAAAGAAGGATCATTGGTGAAGGAATTGGAGAAGAAGCAAGAAATTGGAAGTAAGGGAAGTAGGACGAAACCAAAAGAGAATAGAGAACCCAGATGGATAAGATGGGTAAAGGGGAAGACCTTGGAACCGGGGAAAGTACGGAAAGGAGAGGAGAATGACGGCATTGAAATAGAAGAAAAGAGTAGAAAGGAGGAATTAGGGGAAGTAGGGCAAGAGGAGGTAGAGGTTTTAAATGTGAGTGACTTTGGGAACGATCAGAGGGAAGGGAAAGGAGGAAAAGATCCAGTAGGGGCTCAGGATGAATGGGAGGAAAGGCTGAAACTATCAAGGTTGGAAGAAGTGGGAATGCTTCAGGCCGCACTTAGGCAGCTAGTGAGGAAAGGTCATAAAGAAGGACTAAGAGTAACTTTCCCGGTAGTCGAGCTGGTTGATGTAATACAGCTAAAGTCGGTAAACTTGCCAACAGACGCGGAGGAGTTGGGAAGTTTAGTCAGGAAGATGGCGGAGAGAAGAGGAGAGCTGTACAACCTGGAGAACATTTATAATCACCTCGTTAAGGCTCATGGGAGGGTGAGCTATAACGCTAGGGAGCCTTGGCCCGGTTGCTATGTCTTCACACATCATCCCTGATGACAGATAGCGAAAATAGAATAAAAATCGGGCAGCTCAATGCAGCGAGAAGCTCCATGGTCCTTCATGAGGTGAGGAAATCGGCAGAAGAAAGGAAACTTGATGTAATCTGTTTACAGGAGCCTTATACTCTGCAAGGGCGAGTGCCGCATATGCCGACGACAGCTAACATCATATGTACGGGAAGGAAGCCAATGAGTGCGGTGATAGTAGTAAACCGGAGCATACTGGTAACCAAAATAAATCAGTACTGTGATGAGCACACAACTTGTGTAGAGCTCGTGACAGGAGCTGGGAGGATGGTGATTGCAAGCATGTACTTTCAATTCAGGCATCAGATAGATCCGTACCTTGACAGACTAGAGGAAATAGTGAGAGCCTTCCAGGACACCCCTCTGGTGGTTGTAGCTGATGTAAACGCTCGCTCGCCGCTGTGGTATAGTAATAAATGGACACGTGCTGATAAAAGAGATAGGAATCCTCGGCCTGATGAACGAGGCAGGGCACTGGAGGATTTGATTGCGGCGCACGAGTTGATAGTTGTAAATAAAGAAAATAACCCACCAACATATGCGGGAAGGTGTGGGGCAAGCACGAACATTGATGTGACGTTGGTAAATAGGGAAGCGGGAAGGGGGATTGGTAACTGGCAGGTACTTGAGTTCGAGACCTCCAGTGACCATAACATGATAATATTTGACTATAGGCAAGAGAGGGAAGAAGAAAGGGCAGGGGAGGTGATGGATATGGGCATGGCAGCGGAAGTAGGCAGGGAGAGAA